>JAOEGS010018663.1:80450-103073 GCA_025447755.1 Corythornis vintsioides | reverse complement strand
CCTGCCCGAGCAGGATCACCTAGACCAAGTCACCCAGGAACAGATCCAGGCGGCTCTTAAGTGTCTCCAGAGATGGAAGTTACATTTTTGTGTTCAGTTTCTTTTATTTGCCAAAGTAATTATAATTTGTCAAATTAATAACATTTTTAATCATCTATTGTTTTCTTGCAAAATCTGATACACCACCACGTATTATGGTCATGACATCAGCTGCTATCATCTGCATTTCCACTGCAAAGTGCACTTATTGCAGTAAGAAGTCAAGGGCATAAACAATTTTCTGAAGTGCCTGAATTACATGCAATTTAATAATCAATGCAAAAATCATCCTTAAAAAGAAAGGAAAAAAGGAAAAAAAGGAGATATAAACAACCATTAACTCATATGGAAGGACGTAAACCAAACTGATAGCAAGAGAATTTAAAATAATAATGCAATTTTATTTGAAGTATAACTGTTTCTATGAGTTGTTCAAAGAAAGTTAAATCTCAAGTTTCCGATGGTGTCGTAGTAAAAATTAGGAAGGAATTCAAAGTAAGCAGAAGTGGGAGAAATTTATTGTAGCAGTCAAAATTAGATGCAGCTTCCCATTGTGTTTGACATTCAATATCAGAGTGTCTGATATTGGGGACATGTCATTATGTCTCCCTTTTTTGTTATACAAATACTATTCTAACAAATAAGGAAAAATACTGCAAATAACTGAGTGAATATAAAATGCATTAGAGGTGTGTGTGTGTGAGTAAAGTTTGTCTGAGGAATTAATGGAAGCAGCAAACTGCTGGGTGAACAGTAAGAATCACCATCCTGCAAAGCTATAAGTAAACTTGTCATCCCCAATGTTACTCTACTTCAGTTAATTTAATTTTGTCCTATTAATGACTCCCCAATTGATCCATTCAGCCTCACAGCCATTCAATCACTTCTCCCAGGCTCTAGTCCTCATTAATCATACTAATGGTGTTAGCCCTAAAAGTTTCATTTTATGACTAAGGTCCCAAGTGTGAAACTCCTAACATTTTGCAAAAGTCTTCAGACATGCAGCACAAATAGATTAGCAGGTGCTGCTCAGATGACTGCAAAGAATTTCCCCTTTTCCACTCCTCAGGGGAGTGCACTGGGCACATGTCTAACCTAACACCTAATAAAATGGAAGGACTCACACATGGGAGTGTGGGTCAATGAGTGCATTGAGAATGGTATGGTAGAGAACAAGATAATTCAGACTTTGCAAGAGAATGACATATATATATATATATATCTACATTCCCTTTTTCAGTATCCATCATTGTGATGGACATGCAAAAATGTCTAGGAGCTATGCAGGTAAGCTTTAATCATTTATTAGACTCCAGTTTTGCACTGTCACTCTGTTACTTACTGTTAGTCACCTCCTCTATTTGAAAGAAAGATGCAGATAACTGACATATCAGCCAGCTCTCTTTTGCATTACATGATATCACACTATGGGGAAATGGGACTACAGTTTGAGAATGGAACTCTTCCCCTGTCTTCAGTGTCAGAGTGCCTCAGACAGCAGCAAACAAAAAAGGAAAGGTACAATTATTTTCTTAAACTGTTGTGCTGAAGGTACAGAATATTTCTTCTTGGTTTAGAAGTTACCAGGATCCTCCTGAAAAGCTCAAGTTCTCTGAAGTGTTTGAGGATATTACTGCATGAAGGGTATTCAGGACATATGGTATCCTCAAACTGTCAGGAGGCATTTGCTGACTTTGCAGAGAAGGTCAGTGTCTAAGGTGAGGTGTCGTGGATTAAAGGAAGTATGTCTGATTAAACTGAACATCAGCTGCAAGGCAAAACGGAGCACCCTTGGAACTTGCTCAAATTGGCAAGAAAAGCAAGCGTACAAACAGTGCTGGAGAAGACTGAGGAGGGATGTATTTGCTTTTGAAATAAAAACTAACACTTCTGAGTACTAGAAGATTGAGGACATGGAAAGATGTGGGCACTATTAAATTATTTTAGGAATTAGGGTCCAATTTTTTCATTTCAGAAAATATGTGAGCAGGTATCTAGGTAATGGTAATACAATCATTCAGTTTTTAGAGACAAGTTTTGCCCTTAAACTCATCCAGGCAAGAGTAAACATTTACAGGCTAGATTTGGGAATCTCAGCTGGATTCTCTCACCAGATCTTGAGTCACTTTCAGCAGGATATTTAGCTTCTCCGTGGGTCAGACACCATCTGCATATGAGTGGGATGAGATAATAACAGTTCATAGTGTAATAAGATTAAGTAGAGAGAAGTTAATGAGGAATCTAGAAAACAGGGAGACAGAAGAAAGCAAAGTAGGTGCTATCCTGTTGGACAAGTCAAGGCTGAGACCGAGCAGGTGCAATTCCTCGGCATTCAGCATCACTGTCCTCCTCCCTCCTCTAAAATTGGTGAGAGCAAAGTTCAGGGAATGGGGGGAGCCAGGATTGGAAAAAAAATGCTGATATATTGCTATACATACTATTTTCAATGTAACTGCTCCTTCCCACCTCCCTGAATAAGCAAGCCAGTGCTTCATCACACACTTTGTGCATTTAAAGGTGTTCAGCACTTGGGCTTTGGCAAGAATATGACCTTTAATAATGTTTTTTTCAGAGTACAGGAGCATAAGAGTCTTTGTTAAAATGAGCATATTGACTCAGACAGGGACTTGGCAGCAACTTTGAAATGCTCTCAGCCTTTCTGCTCAACTTCCAGCTGTACTGGGGAAGCAAAATGACCATGAGGCTCAATGATCCTGGTTCTGCCATTTTATTACTGGATTCCTTGGCCTAAATCATCCCAGATGGAAAAGTTAGCAGATGACACTGCAACCTTGCAATGCAGATGTTTTGTTTCATTTCAGCTTTAATGAGAGAGAAAAACTACTTGTGGAAGGAGGCAGTCAGATTGGTGGGGTCTGTATAAGAAAATGTTTTAAAAGCAAACATTGAGTTTCTATTTAGAAGAAACTCCTTCTCCATCTATGAGACTTCTGCTGCTGACTACCTATAGCTAATTTTCAAGGGAGCTTTAAATGTTGAAGTCACATCATTTTGTGTTCATTCATGTGTCAGGTCTATAAGAACAATTCTCTCTTGCTTTACACAGTGAGGAACAAGGACTCTGGAATTTATTTCATCCATCTGCTTATAATTATTCTGCTTTGCTTCCATTAAAAATGTATGGGAATGTTTATTAAAAACTCAATGAAAATAAAAAGGCAACCATAAATAAATTATTTCAAATTGTTTCCTCGACAAGTAGTAAGGTAGTGAAGAATCTGATATCTCACTGGATGAACAAGCCATTAAACCTGCAAACACTTTTTCTGAATAAAGCTGGCTTATGTTTGGTTTATATATGTATAAAATAGCAATGTATTAAGGATAACGGGAGATGAATAAAAATAATGCAAAGCACTTTTATGTAGTAAATCACAAACATGAATTCTACAGATCCTAGAAAATGCCCTAAAACAAGTCAGCTCTGTGTACTTTGTAATCTCAGTATGTAGCATAAAGAACTAACTTATAATCCTCTTTTGAGGATCTGAGGATGTTGCTCACTACAAAAAGCTACAATTTTACTTAGGGAAATTAATGGGATTCTTGCAATTAAAACCCAGGAAGCAAAACTGCTGTACTGTGGAATGTTTTTAAGTAAAAAGGAAAGGTAAAACAAAAGGTATGAAATATAGGAAAACTTTACAAAGGAAGTACTTTTAGGAGGTATGAATTTAAACATTAGGCAGAGAGTAAAAGAAAGAATTTTCAATTTTTTCCTGACTTCTACAATCAAAATTAGCTTCAGAATGCAGTTTAAAAAATAAATTAAGAATGCTAAATCACCAGTAACAGACAATAGAAAAGCATCATATTGACATTACAAGCACGACACCTAGCAAAAACTGAGCTACAGCAGGAAAAGATGGATCAGGCCTTTTCTTCAGTTTCAAAATTTGCATTTTTAGTTTTGCCTATTTTCTTCATTGTTTACATCCAGTTTAAAAGTAAAATCTAATAGAATATCTTTTAATACAGGTATTCAGCTATTTTTGTGCTATTATTTGGTATTCAGCATAGATATGAATAGACTATTCACCAAAGGGAAGCACATGCTCCTAAAGAGTGAATTTAGTAGCACTAGCTATATACAACACCCTTTTTAACCAATATTGCCTTGAATACTCTGGTTTCTTTTTCACAGTAAACATAATATGTCATTTTACACTGTCCATTCAAGCAACTTCTTTCCAATTACTTTTATACAGAAAAAAAAATACAGCAACACATTGGAAACAGTTATATTTGTTAAAAAAAGTAAACCAAACCACACAAAAAAAACCCCAATAACCCACAAACAAACAACGAAACATGAGCAAATTCTAGATATGATGGCAGCCAAGCAGGTAAAAATATTTAGTAAAAATAGATTTGGCTTTGTTGTTATGATCTGGGGTTTATTACAAATGATTCCAAATAAACTGAGAGCTGGAAATTTCCACTTCTTACAAATGAAGACAGCACTCTACATTTATGATTTCTTTCCCTAGAAGCAGCTTCAGAAATCTAAAGAACATGAAATGCGTGTCTAAGTATCACAGGATACTGCTTAGAAGTCTACTTGTCAACAGTATTACAAGATCCAACTGTGTCCAGATTTTCTTTCCTGGAGTTATAACTATACATTATTATTTGTCTTATTGTATATAGAGCTTCTCTTCCATTATACTGTATTTGTTACCTATATAGGATTAGGTACCCTTTTCCTGCTTTTGATTTAATACTCTCTTTTAATTCTTTATCAAACAGTCAAAGTGGACATTCACAAACAGAGACTGTGTTTGGTGTAAAAAGAAGAATTTAAACAGAAACACTGTGGATGCTATAGGGCTGAGGAACACAAACAAATCACTTGGATTTGCAGTAGAGAGAAGCTTCATTTCAAATCTCACTTTTATTGGAATCTGTGTATCCTTGCAAATTAAGCAGCCATTACTTGTGAGCCTTAAATGTGAAAAGCAGAGCACCTAAGGGGCATTTTCTGCAGCAGAGTTTACAGAGTAAGACTTGCAGGAATACTTCTTGAAAGTAATAACAGAGATGAAATCCAGTGAGAAGCTTTCTGTTAGTGATGTGCTTTGCACAAGAATTGATTAGATGTCTTCCCCATTCTTCCTACAAGACTCAATAGCCAGAGGTCTCTGCTTTAAGCACCGTGGATCTATAGCCTGGCGTTTTCAGCTGTCGCCACTGCAGAATTGCTTGGTGCTGGAGGGTCAAGCAACAGTGCAACTACAATAAAACAGATCTCACCAGCTCTTACTGAACAACTCAGAACTGGAAAAGAACCCCTCTCTCAGGTGGCTGCACTACCGTAGATTCTTATCCTCATATGAGAAAAATGCTTTATGAATATATGGCCTTTTAGCCCTGACATCTGCACCCCAAACAGCAATTTTGTCAGCCTTTGGAACAAACTGTTCTGCAAACCATATTGTTGCATTCCTGTCACAGGGAATCAGGTGTCTTCCCTTTTGAAGTCAAAAGCTCATCTCAGGAAAACCACCAGAGTGCGAGCAGGATGACGAACAGGCTCAGATGTAATAAAAAGGTATTAGACAACTCATAGAAAACACATTTTCCTTGCCAAGTATTTTCTGAAATGGGAGTATTAGAGCTTAGGTACAGAAATTGTAAGCAGCACAAGTACAGTGACCATTAAGAAAACTCTTACAAATGCTGCAAGCCGAAGGTACTGGCTACAGGGGTCATGTACAGGGATCAAAACAACCTACACAACAGAAAGCTCACTCTTTTTTTCAAGAGATAGCAAATTTGCCTGATCCTTTCTGTACCCTTAGAAGTACATGACACACATCAGGCAAATGCCCTTTAAAAACAGGAATGGGCAGGTAGTTGGACACATGAAGAACATAGTGACTTAAAAATATAATTGCTAGGAAAATATAAAGCAGCTCATGAAAAGAAGAAGCCTTATTAAGTTAGTTCTTTCATGATCAAGGAAATATCTTTATCAAATTTTAAACATTTCACAAAATCTTTAGGTCAAAAGAACCATTTGAAAAGAGACAGTGGAATGAGATGGGATTGATGGTTAATACATCTGTTCTTTTAGGATTAATGTTATCAACTCCCTGTCATATGATAGAGATATTAACAATATAATGCCTCTATTCAATGGCTTTTAACCCTTGAAATGTAAAAAAATAATTATCTGAAACTAAAAAAACCCACTGGCACTGTAGTCTTTACGGCAATGCAATTTGTGGTCTTGCTCAGATACTGAGATATCTTTTGGTCAGTGACCTGAAAAGAAAATCCTCATACAGTTCAGGCACCAGAACCTGCAAGGAACTAGGTGCTGAGTCTTTATGATTCTATTACAGGTTTTACAAACTGTAAATCTGTTTCAAGTAAATATTAATACGCCAACTGACTCAAGGGGAATTCTATGAAACTAACAGACTTGCAATATCTTTTGGGACAATGACATTCAAAGGTGTTATACCCATGTGCAGTTTTTATTTAACATAAAAGAAAATAAAATGACCCTGAGCATGACACAGCTGACATTTTCACAATGAGCAAGATTTTAGACATTTCATACATATAGTCACTTTTCATGAATTTCAAAGTGGAAAATTAACTTTGACTTTTCAGTTTCAGGTCAATAAAAGCTCAGTAGACATTTGAAAGCTTTTTGGATATACTTTGAACTACAATTTTTGACAGCATGCCTTTAAAAGCTACAATATGGAGAAAATAAATTTTAAATTTTAATTTTTTATCAGAGCTCACCAAATGATTCTGCTCTCCAATTAGTCATCTTTTCCATAAAACTGTCATGTGGGAAATGACAGTACCAAGTTTGAAGAACAAGATGACTGGTATAAACTGAAGTCACAGTTCTACTCAGCTAATTTTACTGAAGGAATCTACTAAAGAAATTTGAGCACAACTGCACATTCTTACAGCACAGGTAAATGAGCAAAAGGCTAGATTGCATACAAATAGTAAGAATCTCATTACTCTCCCCTCTTCCAATTTGATTAAAAGACCCTCCAAATAGAATTTGCTTTGCTTCTGAACAAGACAACTTTGAAATTCAAACATACTTATTAAAATGCAGAGTTGTGCATCAAGGGGATGAGGGAAAGAAGTGGATAGGTATCAGAATTACTTGTCTGAGATACTGTAACTAATGATATAGCAGAGCATGCTCATCAAATATTGGTTTATACATTTTCAGTCACTTGGTTTAAAAGAACAGGGCTAATGATACCCTCCATGCATTTTTATTCATGTGATTTGTACCACTACACTCTTTGCCTCTTTTGTTTCTTTTCTTTTTACTTATTTAGAACAACAAAGACTCTATTAATTTCTAGGTTAAGGCAACTGAATCAGGACTAGTTCACACAACAAAACTAATGTGTGTCTTCTGGAGGTCATATGTGTGTAGCTGGGTCTCTTTCAAGATCAGGATGAAATGTAATGTTTCCATCTATGTCCAAAAGCTGCTGGACAGTACATGACTTCACTGCAGAAAAAGTTGGGGAATTTCAAGCTCTTTTACTTCTTACACCATAGGCTTTTGACAAGCTCCTGCTCACATTGTTCTTTCTTCATTAGCATGCATATGAGTATATGAGCTCCTATAGCCTAGGAGCATAGAAAGGATGCACTGAGTGGTGTCTGCTTATTATAACTTGCCTACATTAGCAGTTCTCCCTTTGTTAAGTAGTTTGAGACTATTAAATCCCGTGTCTTATATCAGGCAAACAACTTCACAAAGGTTTGAACTTCTAAACTGCACTTAAACGTGTGTGATTTGTGGGCAAAAATTCTTACAGTTTACTGTATATTTTCTGTTGTTAGGTTCAGAGGTGTCTGGACACTTCTATGAAATGAATACAACATAATCAATACATCTATTCATACTTTAATTATGTCATTTTGTTTATAAAGTTAGTTGGCTTGATACTTTATGGCCATTGAGGCATCTTGTTTTATTACTTTGTTAAAAACTATTGGATCTTGTAAGAGCATCTAGACAGTAATAATCATTGACAGACCTAGTTTAAGGAGGAATGAATGAGGACATTTTGTGTTGCACTCATGTTTATTAATATGAATTAAACGACAGGTTAATCAAAGATTTTCTTTTGTTATTGCATATTCCATCCACTAGCATCCTTCCTGTGCATGTGCCTAATCTGAAGCTCTGTTCCAAACAGTCTCTAGATGTACAAACTCAGGCTTAGTGCTGACTAGCACCTGTCATTGCCCTTCTCACCTGTACTTGCCAACATCTAGATGACCTTGACTTCATTATTCAAGGCAGGTACAAGTTTAAAGCAAATAGGTGGTTTGCACTCCAGAGTAGTTTTGATCATCACTGTCTTTTGGAAGCTGTAGAACAGCTGCCATTTTGTTCCTTCACACTGAGGTCACTGTTTCCAGAACAGTGGTTCATAAACATAATTTCCCATGACAGGAAAATGTGAATGCAATGAAGCCATGAAGTCACTCCACGTGTGCTATTTGACATGGAATTTAAGAATCTTTAATTAGAGGAAAAATAAGATTAAGTCTCAAAACCACACCTAAACATTTTGTTAATAATGACATGTTTCTATATAATAGTAAAAATCCTCACACAACAAACACAAGCAAAGCTAAGATGGGCTATAAGATGGGAGCAATTACAAAGTCACTTACCATTTTGTTCTCTCTGGACTCCAGCAGCAAGCAAATCTGGTTCCCCAAGACTTATATCATTCAGCCTGGTTCCTAGACACTCCATGCAAAGGTGTTTGCACCATTCCTCTGCCTCTAGTTCTGGAAAACAAGGAAAAAAAAAATGATACTGTCAACCCTTTAATCAAAAAAGCATGAAGTTTAATCAATACCTTCTAACTGAACAACTTTACGACAATATGCTTGTGTTGAAATGAGTTATTAGCATGAAATTCCAAATGGATTTCAGCTTGATTTATGAACTGCTCAAAGGGTTCACCCTACTGCATATTCTAGGACTGCATATTCTGTTTTGAAATTTGGGTATAGGAGGTAGAGTTAAAAAAGAGAAGGGAGTAGTGAGTTTTCAAGGCAGCACATTTCTAGTAGGCCTCCTTGAAATTAAAGATGTACTGTATAAAAACATTAGATAGCATATCTGATATATTGTTCTTTAGGAGAATCTGGACTATTAAAGCACTTTATGTTTCTAAAGCTTCTAGAGTACTTTTCCAGAAGCAAATGAAAAAAACACTAATATAAATATCTCCAAAAGCACAGCTTCCTTTTCTACTGTACTGAATGGCTATGCCTGTCAAGTCAGTCTGAATAATTAATTTCTTCAGTTCTGCTCAAACTTCTTTTGGTCTCAGAGCAATTTTGGCATTAGTTGGAAGACTTGTATAAAAATTCAAATCCTCCCAGTTCTTTCCAAGTCTTCCCTTGCTTACCATTGACCTCCATATCTGCCAGTCTACCAAAGCAAACTTCCCAAGGCATTACCCCTCCAAACACCACAACAGCCCCACCCTAATCTCATCTACTTCCTGACCTTTACATGATGAAATCTCTCAAACTGGCCAAACAAATAACATCTCAAATTGGCATGCACAGAGCGTGAAACCACAACTAATAAAAATCATGCAACTAGTCTGACTGTCTTTTATTACAAGACAGGCTTCACCCAAGGGAAATTCTGAACAGAAGGCTTGGCACCAGGCACACACTGAGCATCCATTGTCACAGACAATCTATATCTGACCATCTTTAGGAGTGGGTGACTCCTAAAGAGACTTTAGAAATATCTCTATTAAACTGCCACAGCTTCTTCATTCCTATTTTTGGGGACATCTGGAAAATACTTTTGTGATCATCTCTCCAATGCACTGCTGAAATTCAGAGAGAGAGACAAGCACTGCATGCAAGTCCCAAAGCATTTAGGGATGATGACTCATTATAATTAGCAATAATTTATATCCAAGAAAAATCCTTCCACACCTAATTGGTACAATCCTCAAATCTTCACCTGGTTAGGCCTAGATCTCAAGTGACAGAAATATTTGCTAGACAAGAAAGGGAGATAGGCACATCATTCCAGATATCTTAAGAAATTCTGAATAAACTGCTTTGTTCAGGGCCCTGAATAATCAAGTAATAGATTGTTCTCAAGTTATTCTGGCTATCAGCTGACTAAGCTCCCAGGAAGACAGCTCAAATGATAGATCCTGTTTTGGGATTTTTGAGAGTCAAACGTTTGTGCCCCTGTGACAACTATCTGGGGGTCGTCTACAGAGCAAAGGAGTTTCCTTTAACTCTTCATTATTTATTGCAGTCTTTGTCTCAAGATATAGCTGCCCGAAGTTAGTCTTCTCACACCATCCTCAGCTTCTGGTACTAGGAGACAGAAACATTCTGTCAGTAACACTCAGATGACATTTAACTTTGTATGTGAGAAGAAAATATTGAGGTAACAGCATGCTGTTCCTTAACACTTCTACAGACACAGCCTCTGATGGAAATAAGGAGAGAAATGTCTATCACTGGACAATAGTAAAAACTTAGAGCTTTAGAAAAGAATAAGAGGAGTTCGTTTAAAAGGCTGCCTCCAAAATTACTCTTCTTGCCATGCATGAAGAAATTTTCCTCCCCCTTTTCCCTTTATTTCCTTCAGCCTCTGCAATTTTCTTGGATATTTGTGAAGTCTGTTGAACCAGAGCCATGCCTTATAAATCATACCTTCCCGTGGAGAGGGCTTCATGCCAGGGAGGTGATAAAAGTAGACAAGAAGACATGCTGCCATATTCTGGCAGCACACAGAGGGGAAGTGTGGGGGCAGTGCACCAGCCCATGGGTAAGTCTGGGTCCCCCAGGCAGGGTTTCCACTGAGTTGCCCAACATGTGCTTACATCTACAGATAAATCTGGGGAAATCAGTGCAGAAAGGTGACAGTGTAAATCTAGTCCAGTGTTCCCCATTTCTTTTGCTTCCCTCTCTCTTTCCTAACTAAACCGTGTCACAGAACAATAAATAGGATAACAGAATGTATAGCTCTATGTAAAGCCTGCATTTTTTTCCTGAAGTCTGGTTAGGATATAAGATTTTATGTATTTTACAACATCTATATTGTATTACTTTCTTTCATTGTGCTTGCACCCAGACTGAAAGGGTAGATCCTAGAAATGTAGAATGAGAGGATGGTAAACAAACACTAAACTAACCTTTCTAATTTTACAAAGATCTGAGGAGAAAGGAAAACATATTGGCATTTCCATAAATCCAGCTTAACATCAATATATATTCAAAACAGGACTGATGTAAAAGTAACGAGTTCTATTTATATGTATTCTCACACTGCATTTCCAATTTTTGAGGAAACAAAAAGCATTGCTCTAGGAAACTGTTTCTTGTGAACATCTTTGTTTTTGCCTCCTCAATCCACTTGCCTCTCTATTACGGCCATATCTAGAGTTTGAAAGTTTGGATCCAGAGATTTCCTTTCAGAGTGTTGGACTCTATCATTTTAATTTAAGCTGATTCTTCTTCACTGTCAGACACTGACGATTAGACATAGATTAGACCATTCTACAACTGCCACATAACAGGAAAGTGATCTCAGCCTGAGCATTGTAAGATCACGGCCGTATTTTGCACAGTGAGGGTGATAACGTGCATCATACTGCTGTAGAGCTCAAAACTTATCATACAAAAGCAATCGACTTAATACTACAGAAAATATATTTTCTATGCAGAACTGAAATATCTTCCCACAAAATTGCAAGGATTTGTGTCTGCCGTCAGAAGCATTGACATTATCTACAAAGGTGTTTGGAAGGTCAAGGGTATGAGGCTACCATGCGAGTTAGTTTTACCTAATGCATCCTGATAGTGCTTGGTTACTTGCAAGGGATTGCCTTCAACCTTTCCTTTGACAGATGTGTCAAATCTTCTTTAGAAGCAGGTGAATTGCCTTTCAGAGCCAAAGCCATACTGCTCTTTTCAACGTGTGCATCTACAAAGCAGTTCACCACTCTTTTGTAAAAGGGCTATAGAATTCTTTGTGTTTCTGGATAGCAAATTAAATATTATGTATTATTTTTAATATGTATTCAATTTGCAGTCCATCAATGCATCAGTCACAGTAGCAATTTTTCAGAGTGACAGCTACTACGCCACAAAACAGAGATATCAGTTATACTTATTTTGATTATATGCATATATTGAAACCAATGAAATATTACAGTGGAACCAAGTCATAAAAAAAAACCAAACCAAAATAACCTAACCTGTCAGCAAAAATTGTCTCTTTAATGCACGTAGATTAGATTTATTGATGGTAAATGCTGAGTTTTTAGTTGTAACTGGCACTGTCATTGAAAAATTTCACTTCCTTTTAAGATAACTGAATTCCTGGACCTGAATGATAAATTGTAAAGCATGTTTTCACAGCTATAAATAAAATCCACATACTTGCATTTTCATCTTTACTGTTATTTATTTATAAAATGCTCCTATACAAATACCAAGAGGTGAGATAAAATGCAAAGAGATAGAAGCCTTAATTATGCACTGTTTATTGTATAAGAAATATTACTAGGACCTTGTTGGGGTTTTTTTAAAATGTGTAGGGTGGTGAAACACAGACATAAGTTTTCCAGACGGATGGGAGATGCACCATCCCTGGAAACATTAAAGTCATGATGGGACGGGGCTCTGAGTAACCTGCTCTAGTTGCAGATTTCCCTGCTTGCTGCAGGGGGGTTGAACCAGGCAACCTTTAAAGGTCCTTCAAACTCAAAGCAATCTATGATTCTAAGAAATCTGAACTTCTTATCTCAAAACACATGCTTTGTAATTGCAATAGTTTCCTGCAGCTTAACTGAGCTTCTAGGTCATGCCTCAGGTTATATGTCATTTCTTCTTCAGTTCCCAGGTGATTAAACTGGTTCTCTGCCTACTCCAATCACTGAAGTAGTGTATTGCAAATAGGTAATACCCCAGGTTCATAAATGGATTTGTTGATATAATAATGATGATTAAACAATATTGGCAAATGGTGTTAGAAATAAAAGTCTGTTAACAGTGAGACAAGGCTCTTCTTAAGTTTTAGAACAGTTCCTGCTACACAACATATTCTACAGGGAGGAGGTGGTGGGCAGAGATACAGATATGCAAATATATTTCTCTTCATTATCCTTAGAGAACCACTAGATGTCTAAGGCTAGAGGCAAGACTGTTTTCAAACTCCTGGCTTAGGAAGCATTTTGTGTGTGCATTAAATCAGATATTTCCCACATCTTGATAATTACACATTCTTTCACATTTACCTCTTCTGTTCAAGCTGCATTATCATGCAGGACTCTGCCACCAACCACACCAAATTGCCAGCATAGCTGAATGCTGCTAGACCAGGATAAAGACCCAAAGAGGTGACCCTGCTCAGGACAGCTTCTGTCCCTGTCTACACTGAGCCTGTATCCAGGGCTAAACTATAGTAGTTACTCTATCACCCCATTACCCTCCCCAACCAAAAAGGGTGACTGGGAAACAGAGAGGAGACCCACAGGGTGAAATGAAAACAGATTTAATGAAACAGGAAAATTAAAACCAATGTCAGCATAAAGTAAATAAAGTTATACTCAGCCCAGCAAATGTACAGCAGTCACAAGAACCAGGAATGCAAGCCTCATAAGCAGGAAAAACAACAGGATCAGGATGATTAAGTAGAAACCACCTGCACAAAACCCTTCACCTTCAGCAAACTTCCCTCTTTAAACAGTATTATGTGGGTGGAATGTGGATGGGATACACCTGTAGCCAACTTGTGTCAGCTGTCCTGGCCTACTCCAAACTGCTAACGGCCTGCAAACTATGGCTGTCTTGTGACTGTCCCATTGAACCCAGGACAGTCGCCTTGATGCCATCTCGTGCTCTGCAAGGCAATGCTCTCCATCCCAGGAGATGCCTTCCATCAATTAACAGCAGCAAATTAATACATTCTTTTAAAAATGGCTCAATTAATATACAATTCTTTAATAACAAAGATGAGGAAGATTGTCTCTTCACCTTCCCCTATAGCCTCCACAAAGTGATGTGATTTGAGTTGGAAGTAACAAGTATGCAATATTAGAGGGAGAAAACAATCACCGTCCTTGTTCAAAAAAACACTTACTTTTTGGGCATTCCCTACTGTCAAACCTAAAATATTTGTGTCTTCACCTCTGAAACACTTTTATATATTTTTTGCACTAATTGTTTGACTCTTCTTCCCTCTAAACTACTTCTATAAGGGGTCCAAATCCCACTGAATATTATCACTCTAAAACTGGGGAGTCTTCCCTATTTGGATTAGTAGGACTTAGACCTGATATTCTCTACCAAGAAAGAAAGACAGTGCAGAAAAGGCACATTTATCTCCTCTAAAAATCACCCAGCCTAATTATGGAAGTTAATAGGAAAAAATATGATAGAATTCCCAAAGGACCGATGTACTATTATACTGTGCCACATGCAACTTAATTTTTTCACTGGGAAATAACACTACTGCCTGCAGACACATAATTCTTATCAAAATCAATACTACCTTAGAAACCTCTATCCTTTATCAAGTTATATATCATTCTTTGATGTTTCAATCATAATTTTATAAATGAAATAATAAAAAAATAAATATTTAAAATGTGTTATCTATTTCTCTCCATTACTTAGAGCATTTTTTCTTGAGCAAATCACATGCTCAAAGACAGATACAAATGCAAAGGAATGTCGCTATTTCTTATCTTTGCTCAGAGGAGCATATGGATAGTGCTTATTTAGTGTAATAACATGTATTAGTGATTATCACTGGTTATGCATGAATTAGTCATATTTTTTTTTGTCAATGGTAGGAAGCAATCAAAGGGACATAAGTTCTATTTACTCTAAAAGAACAGAAAATTAGTCTGTATGTAGATGAAAACCTGCTTTCAATTAGATAGTAACAGAGATAGCAGGCTGCAACTCTGAAGGCAATTTAGTTACTAAAGTGTTGGGTTTTTTTTTAATTAACTAATTATATTTGAAGTTATTTTGTGAGATATAGGACTCACATATAGAATTTTTGCTTGTGTTTCAACTAATACTACCTGTAAGGAAATTTCTTGCTATTTTTCTTGAACTGTGATTTTTGAATCTTTCACTAGAAATAGCATCCTGTTATTACATAAGTGTAAATCACTGAACCCAAAAGGCAAATGAAAAGTCATGAAGGAAAATCACATGGACTGTGTTAAATTTTATTAATGATGTACACTCAGGCTGTGATAAAATATTTTAAAGGAGACATAACAGTATTCTTAGAAAAAAAAAAGTTGGTGAGTCAAATTCCTCACAAATTTTTGTCACTTTTATTTTAATATGATAAAATTCTTAAATTTTAACTATTTACAGCTATTAAAATGCATTAATATTTTTTAATAGACTATCAGTTTAATGGCATACTCACCTTTCTCTAGAATTTGATTTTTTTTTTCTTAAGGAAATACTGAATAATGCAGCAATCAATATAAATTAATAATTACAGAATATGAACACGTTATTCTGTAACTTTAACTGTTGGTATACTTTGCTAATGCACTTTTATAACTTCAGGGAGATACAGTCTATGTATTACACAAAAATAAAATTTCATTTTCCCATAGTTTGTATTTTAAATTTGTGTTGGTAGAAGGAAAGCACAACTAATTACAATAATTACCATTTTTTTATTAGTTATAATAAAATCAAAGCTGATTATTTCTCCCAAAAGACATCTACACTTTTCTGGAGATGCTGCAACACATATCACAAACAAGGTTCTGATAATTTTAAATTGTGCATGTACCTGTGTTTGCAAATAGCCAGCTGTAACTATCCATGTAGTTATAAAGGTATATGAAAACTGACATTTTCCTGACAATAGCCTCTTCATTTCTGCAAGTCTGATCAAACCTGTCACCTTGAATAACCAGCAATCAGCTACTAGAAAAAGCTGTTTAGAATGTAAACGTACAATGTTAAGTGAATACTTTTGAAAATAATATAAAAATATATATATCAATATTACTGTTCATTAAACTATTTCCCTAAAATAGACTTTAGCTGCACATATCTACTCTTATCTACATCGTTCTGCTTTCCAGTGTGAAACTGTAATGAAAGATCATTCTTCACTCAAACTCTAACCCTGCACTGCTGATTAGAAGTCTCTAACCAAAGTTAAAGCAGTAGAAAGCAAAGTTTCCCATCTGAAATGCTGCTTAAGAATGTAGTTTTCATATCGAAGCAGGACTTAATTGACTAGTTTAAAAAATAAGAATGTATGGGAGAATGAAGAAAAATAAGTAGTCTACAAGTAAGTTACTTCCCTTGCTCAATACTAGTGGCAATGTAACTATAAGACATTTTGGTTGCTTTGTTGTTTCTTTTCTTTTTTTTCTTTATGTAAATGGAAATTTCTGTTATTAAAAAAAGAAGTGAATATCACTTTACTCAGTGATTAGTCCTATAGAAAAGAATGGTGCCATTCTGGGAAGGAAATGCTATTTAGTGGATAAATAAGTCCTTGAGGGCAGATTTATAGGTAGCCTTGCAGACTGCACTCTATTTCACCCTGGGGACGAGGGACTCTCATTATAGCATCAGTGTTTGTCAAGCATTAATATGTCCAACAAATTGACAGTGAGCTGATAAGAGCATCATTACTCAAAAATATTCCTAGCAAACTTTCATCCTCAATTCAAACTTTCAAGTGCAAAACAGTAATTATAAAACCTACCTGAACACAGAAGAAACATTTACATTTTGTCTGAAACTAATGGACCAGTTACAAGAATCTGGCATGGGAATTAGCATTCTCCAGGACTGTCAACCCATACCTGTTTCAACAATTATTAATGTTAAATGACAATGACATGAAAGCAAAATAACCTCAGGCAGCTTGTCTGTAGTGGGAATGACAGAAACACCATCAGTCAAGTGTCCAAAAAGGGTCTGTCACCAGCAACATAACAGAGGATGATACCGTATCAATTTATGCAGCTACCCCATGATTGGCAGTCAGTGATAGCATTTTTTATGTCTTAAAACTTTGTAGTATCTCAGATTTAGTCTACTCACAATAATTTTGTTCCCATTGGAAAAATTATAGGACCCTTTCTTAAATGCATGGGAAATGTAATAACTTCTGTGTAAATCTGATGTATGCCTCTGTCCCACTGTCGAATTCCCAAGTATGGTCTAATAAAAGGATCCATACCCAAATGAACTAGAAAAAATGCTAAGATTCATTTTATTTTTCTTTTGTTTATATCAAAATTAAGTTTTGTTTTGATCTTTTTACAAATCTAGAATCAGAGAATGGTCTGGGTTGCAAGGGACCTTAGAGATTACCTAGTTCCAAACTGCCTGCCATAGGCAGGGACACCTTTCACTAGACCAGGTTGCTCAGAGCCTCATACAACCTGGCACTGAACATTTCCAGGGAGAGGCATTCACAGCTTCTCTGGGCAACCTGTTCCAGTGCCTCACCAGCTTCACAGTAAAGAATTTCTTCCTAATTTCTAATCTAAATCTATGCTCTTTCAGTTAAAGGCCATAATTACTTCTTTCACTACATGCCCTTGTAAAATGTCCCTTCCCATCTTTCTTGTAGGCCATCCTTAGGTACTTGAAGGCTCTTATAAGGTCTCCCTGGAGCCTTTTCTCCAGAGAAATGCCATATCTCTCCGATTGTCTTCATAGGAGACATACCCAGTTATTCATCCACCAGTTTCCTCAAGTCCTTCTCCACAGGGCTACTCTCAATTCTCTCATCGCCCAGCATATATTTGTGCTTGGAAATGAACATCAGAAATACTGTTAGGTGAGGTAAATAATTCTAAAAGCATTATTTTCCTGCTTTCAAACTAACAAACCTCCGGAAATACTTATTTTTTTTCTTCCTGTGCTTCCATTGCCCCAGAAATACAGCTTTTTTTCCTCAAACCCTAAAACTAGTGTTAAGAGCTGAGTTCTTGCTGCAGTTAAGAGTTAACAAGAAGATTTTTATGACATTGGAAGTGCAAAGAAACTCATTCAAAGTAACTACAGAGAACTTCTGAGTGAAATGATGCGTAAGATCTTAACAATGCAGTATGTGTTTTACTTGATTTTCAGTTGCATAAAACTTTACTTTGAGGCAGAACAAAGCTAGAGATAACTGTGTCTTCTGCTTTATTCTTGGTGGATTTTCATGTGGTACTATCACACACAAAAAAATCTTACAAGTTACATCATCTAGAGTCAGTATCTGAGAAAATATAATCAGACGTGTTTCTGGAATTTAATTTCTACAGAATGTAAAACCAAAGGGGATTTTTTTTTTTTTTTTAATTAGGAATTCTTCACATATCTTACTATAATTTTAAACTTCTATTTTTTATTCTCAGCATGAAATGGATCCCTGTATTTGACACATGTAAATATTATTTCAATTAGAAAATATTTTATGAAGATACATATGATTTGAATGTCTATGAAAAGGGATGCTTTCCAACCAGGTAAATTCTCATGTAAACATTAGTCTCCTAAAATAAAATTGTATCTAAGTTTTGCCATTTTAGATTCCTGGTTTCAATATACTCCACTGATACTCTACCAGCATGATCTTAAGTAGTCTAAAGACAGATATGGCTGCCTGAGAAGTGGCAATCTGCTTAAAACTGAAACTCAGCTTCCTAACTTTAATTAAGTTAATAAGATTTTATTTTTCTTTCAGTGGAACAGTTCTAAGATTCTGCAGAGCAAAATATGTCCTTTGATGAACCAGAAAAGCAGCAAATAGATACAACTTCAATTATGTGTCATTTTCCTCCAAGAAAATCAGAATAAGTCTTGATGAACACAATCTTACAGAACATACCAAGATTAAATCATCTGAAACTTCAAGTACTCTGCTGAATGATGGCTTAAGGCCATGCTAACTGGAGACTCACTGATGAAAGATTGTTTCGTTTCAAATCCTTCTTCCTTATTTAAGAATAAACAACTCATTGAGCAAGTATATGAACGTTTAAATTTAATATTTTGAATCATATAAAGCAAGAACTGCAGAGAAAGGTTAGGATTTAGGTTTGTAAATCAGGGGTGCTGATTACAGTGAAAAACAGTATCTGAAGATGTAGCTGCAATTTATGCACCCTCTTGTGAGCTGATTTATAAACACGCACAGGGCTAGTGGGCAGGGGATAGATGTCCTTTCCTTATGGAAGAATTGGATTCATACACTTGTAAAAACCAGTCTTCTTCTCTGTTCCTTATTTGTACTCCAGGAAAAAATGTCCTCTTTGGCATCTCTCATTGCCTAAGCTAAATTCAAATCCAGGTTATATTTTACCCAGGATACATTTTAATGGAGAGAACACTGGAAAACGAATGATATGTATTATTAACAGCAAGGATGAGAAGACTGATCACTCTCATTTAAAGATGAGGTATTCAGTATCATCAGCACACGCAATAAATGGTAAAAGTACAATATATATGCTACCATAAGTTTTTTCTTATTTTTCATATTAAAGCATTTAAATTACTAAATGGCTGACTGAAATGTTGCTCTTCCTTCTGCTTGAAAACTGTGGCCTACTCCTCAGCTCTGCTGCCTTAAAAGATGCAAAAAACCCCCAACCCTCTAGATTTTGTGATAGGTGAGGGAAACCAGGGACATAGTAATAAAGAAATTAGCCTGACATCAGGGCTTTTTCCCTGGATCACAGTGTTACAATGAGACCATAATAGCAGACAAATCACAAAAAGCAACTAAACACATAATTTTCTCTTTTTTTCCCAAGTCAGATAAGGGCAGGCAGGCACTTATTATTCTTCACATTTTTAAAATAAAGCCTAACATATGCCTTTGCATACATTCTTTATAACCTTTAAAATTAGCATCTCAGTTGCTGTGTTCCAAACCAGTAGTGTCATACAGTAGATTGAAGCACAAATGAGACACATTTGCTATACAAATAGTGAAATTCCAGTGCAATCTTTTACTGAGGTAGAAAGAAACCTTTTCTGTTTATAACAGAAAAATTGGCATCTTCTTTTACTCCCTTTATTTGATACCTCATGAAGCCAAAATTTCGTCATGAAAAACAAAATAATAACTCTTATAAGTGCACAGAAGTAAATCTAAGTGAAGGTTTGAGAAACTTAAAAAATTAAAATGTTTAGAACCTCATAATTCATGGGCTACCACTATTTGATTAGTTTAGCATGCAAACAGATACAAACTGCCTACAAAGTAGTTTAACACAATCACATGCAGAAACATAGTACTTCCAGCTTCTTCCTGCCCATTACCTGGTACTATACAGTCATAGATTTAAAAATAAACTCTTATAAATTAAGTTATTAAGCCTTTTCACTTAGATTGCTGTCTTGCACTATTAATTTTTATTATACCCATGGCTATATTTTAACTAAAAGGGCAATTTTTGGTAGAATAGGAATCCAAAGAAATCTCCAGATATCAAGAAGTGCATAGCAGGGCATTGCCTTTGAAGGACTAATTAATGATGCATAGGATTCTTAGCATTTCTTTATAGTTGATCCTTAACCATAGTAAACTACATTTTCATCTAAGCCATATTTCTATAGATAAATAATATACACTTCTCAGCAAAAAGTGTAACTGTTCTAACTTGCTATAATGAAAGAAATCTAGTTACACTCTGGCACTAGCACACATTGGAATTATTGTCAGCAAACATAATATAGAACAGTTACATGTCTGAATTTGTACTTCATTGGTGATGAGTAACAGAAGCAAGGACAGCAATTATTAATGGGGGATTGCTGCTATACCTAGTGACGTATGCTGGGAGCTCTGCTCCCTGAGTCACACAGATGTCACGGATGTTGTACTTCACTTAGAAAAGATTCATGCTGTCACTGAGCAAAAACATTTTGAAATGACATTGACTCTGAGTTTCCTGCATTAATTCAATTCGCATCATAAGAGGGGATGGAGGAGATCAATGTCAGCCACCCTGTTTAATCCACTTCTCATTTTTTTCACTGAGGTGATTGTAAGCTATAGCAAAGTTTAGGCCAACCTTGCAGATTCCAGTTACCTGTAAGATCGATATGTTTAGAATATAAACCAGAAGCTATACAATAAGGCATTTTGTCATTCTTATTGGATTAATGTTTGTAGGGACATATCTAACACAGATCTGTCTTTCCAAGGTAGGTTCACATAAGTATCTAGAGGCTTGTCAGGTTCACATAAGTATCTAGAGGCTTGTCCATTAGCACATTTTATTTTACATTTATTAGTCACATGCATTTTATATGCCCAGAGCAAATTATCTGATTTGATTATTTCCATTCCTAGGTCCAGTCAAAATTATCCATAACACAATCTATGCAGAAAAAAACCCAGCTGTAATTCTTGAATACATTTTATTTATGGGACATAAACTTCAGTTATAAGATTGATTAATTTTTTTCCCTTGAAATTGAAATTAAATGCCAAGCTACTGAGGGGTTTGGCCAAAGAAGAATTTTGTAAAGAAATAGGCAAATTTATACTATCACAAAGCAAGTACCATTTTGAAATAGAGCTGAGCGTTTTCCAACAGCAGTCCAAATTGCTGTCTTTGTGGGACACTTTGCAAAGTACTTCCCACTTACTGAAACAGAGCTAATATGTATTAGTGAGCCACTGTTCTTACTCAGAAGATGATTAAATGATCACCCTGCTGAGTCCTTGTTCCCTTTTCCACTCAATAATTATCTGTTTGCTTAATTTTACTGTTAGTTTACTTTTTTTTCCTCCTAAATTCATGATTCTTTTTACTTATTTCTATTTTAGAAATACATAATACTTCATAATAGCTGAGATTTTATGATCACATTCATAGGAAAAAAAAACCCAACATTATTATGTCTGTATTTTAGCTACAGAACTGCATGCATTTTTAAGGAAAGGCTGGGCTTTAAAAACAAACAAGAACTTGAGATTAATTTTTCAACTTTACCTTACATGATTGTAAATGTGCAGGCTAATCACTCCTTAATACTACCCAATAAAGTTTCATAAGAGTTGCTACTATCTTTATGCTGCTGCACTTTGCAAAAAAAGCAGTGCAAAATTAAGTTCAGATAGAGGGGCAAATATGGAAAAAGTATTAAATGTCCCATATTTTCAAAATGTTCAGCTTTCCAGAAAGTAAATGGATCTCGATTTCTATCATTTATAAGTAGATCAAAATTCATCATAATTCTAACCAACATAATCAAATCTTCATAAGTCATCAGAAGATGTGAACTTATCAAATATATTTTACTAAATATGAAGCTTCAACCTCTAACAGATACCAGAACACTACATAAATGCATTGTTAGAAGAATAGCATTAATATGGTTTGGAAGTATTTACATTACTTTAGTGAACAGAATTGTTGATTCTGTCTTCCCCATGGCATGTACAAGAATTGAAATGAGTGATCCTGTGCATGCATTAGTACTGAATTTTTATGCCATGGAACCAGTCTACCACAAGTATGTAAGGATTTTTGGCACTAT
>JAOEGS010018663.1:55906-80350 GCA_025447755.1 Corythornis vintsioides | reverse complement strand
GTCTTCCCCATGGCATATAAAAGAATTAAAAAGAGGGATAAGGAAATTTAAATAAAGAAAAAAAAAAAAAAAAAAAGAAAGAAAGAAAAAAAAAAATCCATGTCATACAAAGCAATCCAAAACTTGTTTGAAAGAATGTAGAGAATTGTCACACTAGGTGGTCATCACAGTCTATCAAACAGCATTGCAAGTTTGATCCACCAAACACATGCAAAATTTAAACCTTTTTGATGTTTATTCTGCTATCTGGAATACTTAGAAAATGATAAAAAAATGAATCTGAAGCAAAAAAAAAAAATCAAATAGGAATATTAATTGACTATATTTTTATACAAGTCTTTCATACCAATGGTAGTTGCTTCAGCAAGAACACCTTATCTGTGTTATTTGCACATGCATACACTATATTTAAAACCAATTAAACATATTTAACTATATGACCATTAAAATGTAACTTGCAGTCAACACCTTCCCTCTTTTTTTTTTCCATTGATTAACTTCATTATTAACCTCAGATTAACTTGCAAGGCAGATTTAGTAGCATTTGGAAGGAACTGGATTTCTTTAAAACAAACTTTAAAAGCATTTATGCATTTATTGCTTTAGGAAAGCAATTAAAAAAATAAACCAAAACCAAACCAACTATTCGATCTAAAAGGTTCATTTCTTTGTACAGGTTATGAAAACATTGCATGAAGGTACCTGAACTGCAGTTACAGAAATTGTGTTCACATTTTCCCATTTCATTGCAATATATATATATGCATATGCAGTTCATATACAGAAGACCAAATCATCATCTTGGTTTGAAGCAGACTAATGTACCTTGGGCCACTTTTTAAAGCTTTAAAAATAAATTAAGAGGAGAACTGATTGTCACTGATAAAGGTTTTTTTTTTCTTAAGCATCTTAGACTTCTCAAGCACAATTTGCTTCTTGGCCTTAGACTGGATTTACTTATTTGAAATAAAAAAGAGAAGATTTAGTGTAAGATCTCCAGAGAATTTAAGGCTGAACATCCCAAACTGACAGAGGAACTATTCACACAGTAAAACTCATTCAGGAAAACATTCTTATTTATTTATCAGGGAAAAGGTCAAGTCCTCTTTTTGAGAGATTTAATACTGACTTGCTTGGAACTTCATCCCAGAATCATCAATTACTGTAAACCAGGGAATTTCAGTTGTCTGGGAATACACTATTTAGAAACTGAAAGCTCTGCTAATCGGTGCATTTGTAATTTAGTTGCATACCTACCTGAAATGAGGGAATCTTGACCACATTTTATGAAAGCAACTGTTGTGTGTTTATAACTGGAATACCATTTTTGGAGATTAATGGTCTGTAGTGAAATCTCAAAAAACAAAGGGCAGTCTCAGTGATACTAGACTACTCTCAGAAAACACAGTCTGTTTAAATCAATAAAAATGTCTGTTAAAATATACTGTTAAGACCAATGGATAACTACTTCCAAGGAGCTGATATTTTAAAAGACAAATGTGCTACTGTATAAAATCCATAAAAGAAATAGATACTTCTTCAGGCAAAAGACTGTTTACTGTGCTGCTCTCAGAGGTTATGAGGCCATAATTACTTACTGGAAAGCTTCTTGTACATTTCTGAAAGAAGCACATTTTCTACTTATACTTGGTGGTGTGGTAGTCTTTTCAAATACACACGAGAAGTGAAGCATTTGACTGATTGAAATTTAGAGTTATTTCTACCTAATACTTACTTATATTCTTAAATTTAAGTCATAGTTGAAGAGGTTTTCCTAAGAAATATTACCGAAGACATTAAAACAACCTGAATGGGTTGTGACTATGCATTAAATAACTTTATTCTGCAAGTATGGAATCCGTAACAGCTCTAAAAAAAACTCACAAGAACATGCAGTCAGAAGTCACAGAAAATTTTGTCTTTGCCTGTCACTATTTACCTGTAGTAGTCCCACACATAGTTCAGTCTTAATTGCTTTAGTTCTCCCTGTTAGCAATAAGTGTAATAATAAGCAAATGTACAAAGTATCAAGCGCCCTGATTGCAGTTGCCATTCAGATTGTTCAGCTGGGCTGGGTTAATGCTGAATAGCAACATTTCTACCAGCAGTGAACTTCCAGCAACCTCTCAAAACATTATGTACAGTGAACACAAAATACTTTGGTTTGGTTTTGGTTGTGGTTTGGATTTTGTGTGTTGAGTGTGTGAGAGTTTTTTTGTTGCTGGGCTTGTGTCTTTTTTTTTCTTATGTAAACAGATTTGTCTAAACTTTTCATGCCTAGACTGTGAAAGAGTAGAATAGCCCATGCTGAATCCATGCTTAAGTACACATTAGAAGCACACAAAAGTTTCTGTGCTCATGTATGCATGCTGTTCTCAACCTGCTTTCCTTCACTGACAAAAGCCTTTCAAAAGGCTTGAAACAGTTAACTGATTACACATACCTTACAAACTGTAAGTAGCCCGATGTAATAGTGACAGAGAATGAAAAATGGATCGTGTGTTTCAGGTTTGGAGCACTTTTTAAAATGGAATTTGATGTGGTACAACTGGCTAAATGCCAACAGGACCATCATTTCTAATGCAGTGGATATTTAGAATTCACCTCTACAATCATCATAATAAAATCAAGGTAATATGTTTAAGAACCTGAGCAGCATGTGGAAGAAATAACCTTAAGTATAATGACAATATTACAACATCTTTTTTAAAAGTAAGAAATTATTTTGCTTCATGTACAATGACAAATAGTTATGAACTGTTCTGCCAACACCAGAGTGATTATTTACAAGGATGTCTAAAAGGTACTTTTAAAATGAAAACAAGAGGCAATGGGAGTAAGTTGGAGCATAAGAGGTTACCCCTAAACAAGGAAAAACTTCTTCACAGTGAGAGTGACAGAGCTCTGGAACAGGCTGCCCAGTTTGGTTGCGGAGTCTCCTCCGGAGACATTCAAGACCCTCCTGGATGTGTTCCTGGGTGACTTGGTCTAGGTGATCCTGCTCTGGCAGGGGGGTTGGACTAGATGGTCTTTCAGAGTCCCTTCCAACCCCTATCATTCTACGATTCTATGAAACATCACACATGTTGTTTTGTAACTTGATTCCCATAAAGAATCCATTAAAAAACAATGCTGGAGAGATTTAAGATTCTGCATTATATAAAATATGCAGTCATTTGAATGAGCAGGGTTTTTTTCTGGAGGAAGAAGGCATGAATTTATTCCTGCTTCAGAACACAGTTCATCTATGCTCATGTATAGAAACCCAACTGTGAAATTTCTCTGATGAATGCCAAGGTGTGGCCACAGAATACAAGCATCTAGATCAGAAATAAGTGGATGGAGAGGATTTTTTTTCTCTATTTTGCATATTTTTTTGACTATTTCACATTTCCTGCTGGTAATAGCAATTGCTACAACCTCACATGCATATATTTTAGTGCAATATTTCTCGTCAATGTATTTAGTGGATTCTATATTCATACATATGTTTACAGTATACGTTTAATTTGGAGAGAACTGTGATTCTTTTCCAGGCTTGTCACATTCATCTGCCATTCTGTTAAAGCAGTTGCATTCCCATTCCCTCTTCTGCAAACTGCTAATAACAACTCAAAATATGAGGCAATTTAATATGTAAAAGTCATCAAGATTCTCGAACAGCTTTCAGTAACACTATTATTATTTTGTGTGAATGCCTTTTGGCATGTAGAACAGGCCAATATTTTTAAAAGGAAGGTGTAGAGATGTTGTGGGATATGTAGCACAAAGGCATGATAAAATCAGTTGTGCCCTATTGCCTTACCTTCTAATAAAATATGTTTACATTATAAGAAGTAGATTAATGCTTTAACACTTACAGTTAAAAATTATTCTAACTGCCATTGAAATTGATTTATGTCATGAGTTCTACAAAAGATAAAACATATATCTCCACACCTTTCATTCATAGTAGTGTTTATTGATGGCACTGCATGTTTATCAAATCTACTAATCAAATCTCAAAATGGGATCGGGAAGAAAACTTGTGATATCAATGGGCTGCCCAGAGAGGTGGTTGAGTCCCCATCCCTGGATGTGTTTAAAAACCATGCAGATGTGGTGCTGGGGGACATGGTTTATGGACCCTGGCAGTGTAGGGTTAATGGCTGGACTTTGTGATCTTAAAGGTCTCTTCCAGCCAAATGATTCTACGATTCTATGATCAAGATGTACAACATATGAGTAATTTAATATTTTAGTGTTTTAGTCTTTTTAGACTGTGTTTTTACAGCCTTGTGCTATCATATTAATACATATTATATTCTGGTATAAAAGATAGAGGTTACTGATACTGTAAAGTTTCTTAGATGATTCACAACTGCTAAACCCAAAACAAACAAACAACTAACCACCCCAAACCAACAAGCGAGCAATTATGAAAGTTTCTATGAAATCCAATAAAGAATCACATACCTCCATAGATCTGGACTTCACCATCACCAACCTACCTCCACTCTGTGCTTACTAGGAAAAGTAACCATATGCTGAACTTCTAGGGCAGAGGTTTTGATATTCATATATTTCTCCTAGACTCTCTAAAATCTATATTCAGCTGACCTTGCAGCATGAACCAGATGAAGCTGTAATCTCCAAGCTCTCTTCTGTTTGTCTTCTGAAGTTGCTCAGCTTCCGCAAGCAGGAAGATTTTTTTTTTCTACTCTTTTGCTCTCGAGGAGTCCTACACACTCTGAAATGGATGATTCACTGTTATTTTAGCTATCTTGTTTGACTTTAATTCCTATGGGACCAGTTTATATTTCATATAAATTTCAATCCCTTTGAGTAAAACTGTGATAAGGAAAGTATTTATCTGTACTTCAATATATAGAGGCTGAGGGAAGTGGGATTGTTTAGCATGAAGAAAAGGAGGTTGAGAGGAGATCTTAATGCCCTCTACAGCTACCTAAAAAGAAGTTGTAGTGAGGCCAGTGTTGGCTTCTTCTCTTTAATAACTAAAAATAGGACAAGAGGAAATGGCCACAAGTTTCACCAGGGGAAGTTCAGGTTAGATATGAAGAAGAATTTCCTTTCTGAAAGAGCAGTTAACACTGGAACAGGCTGCCCAGGGAGGTGGTATAATCACCATCCCTGGAGGTGTTTAAAAAATGTGTAGGTGAGGCACTTCAGGACATGGTCTAGTGGTCATGGAAGTATTGGGTAGAAGATGATCTTGGAGGTCTTTTCCAATCTTAATGATTCCATGATTTGTGCAGGAAGAAATAACAATACTGAAATTCTCTACTTATCTAGATCCAGAATGTTAAATATTGCTGAAGTTTACAGGTCAACAGCAAGGACATCTCAATGCTTGTCACACCTGCAACATACACAACTATATACTGAAACAAGAGGGAAAGAAAGAAAGAAAAATTTTCATCCTCCAAATGTTTTGACCTTCAAAGGCTTGAATTTGAAGGTTTCCCAGTTGTAGTTCCCATACAAGTTTACCTTTTCCAGTTGCTGTATTTAGAAATTTTACAGCTTTCATACTCCTTTCATCACAGCCCCTGTGCATGTATCTGCTAGGCTGAAGTTACCCTTGGTTGCTTGCTGTCCCCATCTGCCCTACAAAAGTGAGAATGCAGCAGTGTCCTCAGCTCAGGGAGAAGTCTGGGAGGGATGATGAGCATTTTGTGTATCCACTAGTTTTAAATTTAGCAGCTGGCAATCCTACTAAAAAAACCCTCTTAGTTTGTCTTCCCAAAATGTTTTCTTTTAAATGTTATTTAATTTTAGAACTAGGTTTGCCCTCAATCAATAACCTAAAAGAGGCTGAAAAGGATGGGAGGTAATTATATAGGATCTGTTCCATCAATGGCTATGTCCTGAGGATTGGGTAGTGCTTTCTGCATTTGTTCCATTTGCTGGTTACACGTAACTACCAATGTACATCAGAAAATTCTAACAAAGTAGTTTACACAGATAATCACAGAAAGCAGAGGACAGAAAGGCAACCACCTACAAGAAATAAGAACAAAAATCCAAATATTTCTAATTTATAAATGTTATAGCCAGAATAGAGATGTGTATTGATAGACAATCATGAAAACATTAGGAAATGAAAGTCATTATTAATGAAAAGGGAACTATTCGTCCAGAATAAAATATACATTCTAAATATTAATCTTAGAATATAACATTTATAATGTGACTCATATTGAACTTTGCCCTGAATGTGGATAGTGTTTCAATTGTTATGATCAAAAAGGGAGAATGCAAGAATACAGAGCAATTTATTTAATTTCAAGCAATGCTTGTCTTTTCGTTCTTGCTTTGGATCAAAAAATATCATGGCACATGTGGAAGTGAGAACATGTATCTGACCTCCAATGATCCATAGACTTTACAGAGAAGTAGCCCCTTTAGTTTATTTTTTAAATAATAATAATAATAATAATAAAAATGTATAAACAGAAAGTAGCAAAACCAGGGTCACACATTTTTATATAACAAACAATTCCTGGTCCTTAACAGAGAAATATACTATCTTTAAGATCATTGCCAACACTATATGATTATTTTTCTGCAGGTGAACTTCTTCTTCTGAGCACCAGAAGTGTATTTGGGAAGCTGTTCTTCATTTTCACCACCTCCATTATCCTAAAGCTTCAAACTCACAAAACTAACAGTGAAAATGGGAACTTTATTCTGATCGGTTTTGAAGCTTATGGAGACATTTGTATTGTTAGTAGTAACAGCAGGTATCATCACTGATGCTTCATCTCAGACTCAATGCTTTGCTGTAATTTTAATCCAAAACCTCCAGGCTTCCTAGCTGTCATAGGATATAGTGATATGTATTACATCTAATATTCCACTGACATCTGTCAAACTCTTCAAGCACGGAGTATTTTTTAACTTGTAAGAACTATCAAGGAGAAAAAGCCCAGCTCATAAACAGTAGTAATTTGGCAGTGGCCCAAAATCTTTTTCAGTGAAAATATGAACAGAATTTGTGCTTTTTCAAAGGATAGCAGCAATATATTTTTTTAAAAAAGAAAATAAAGCAACAGAAAATGACAGTGAAAACAGGTTTAAAGGGAGAAGTATGTACAGAACCAGAAAAAAAATATGTTGCTGAACATATTGCTGCTTGACACCAACAGTCTTTTATTTTCAACAAAGTAAAACTTGCTTTTTGTAGATACAGCAAGACCTATCACAGTTTGACTATACTCAGAAAATTGAAAACATAGAAATACAGAAGACAAAATCCTGTTTATTTTATATATATGTAAAAGAGTTTTATCAAGGTAACTATCACAGCAGCCAGTCAAGAAATTAAAATGGCGGATTGAGCCAAAACAACCACAAGAATATGAATATCAGTTAAGCTGTATCAATATAGTGTAGCAGTGGATAAACCCCTAAACTAGAAGTTTCAGAGTAGCTGATTGACATTTTGCAATAATCCAAGTCTATTTTCCCTAGGGCTTGAATACTGGAAGTTTTAAGGGAATGCTTTCCCTCTAAAAATAATGAAGATGCTTCTTGTTTGCAATGACTGTAGAAGTGCAGTTCATGGGTGCCTGGAAAGAAATAAACCCCTTGAATTAATCTACTTCCATATAGAATGGGGCACTGTACTGAGGAGAAACCAGACAAATAGTATCTTGGGAAGTTCTGCTTTTGTTTCACTGTTGCAGTTTTGAGATTTCTCTGTAATATTGCCCCTTTTATTTTTCTCATGTTACATCTCATTCTATACTCCTATCACCAAAACCACATTTCAGCTCTAATTTTTGTTGTCCCTCCTCTCTCTGAATCCAAATTACTTTACAAACTCCTCAGTTTTCTTTTATCAACAGGTTAGCAAATTTATCAACTTTCCTTACATTCTGTCATTTGGAAATCAAAATAGTATTTACACAAATATGTGCTAGTGGGTCCACTGAGTCTAAAAGAGCCAGGCACTTGTATCATTTAATATTTTGCTGGCATCACTAAAGGAAAAATCATGCTCCTGTATGTCACTGACCTAGTGCAACCCATAAACTTCACTCATTGAAAGCCAACTATTATTCAGGCACAATCCTCATCATGTTAGCAACTTCCAAAACAGCACCATAAACTCCTGGCTTCAATCAGTATTCGTGCCTACCAATTTCATTTTCTTGCTGGTCCTGCATAACCACCATTGCTCACTGTGTCATATCTACACCTTTAGCTTTTACAGGATATTTCAGAAGGACCATCTCAGTGCAGACACTTGGGTTACTGCCACATTAAAGACATTAGGCTTGCAGGAAGAAGAGCTTCTCAATAGACATACGTGTCTGAGCATAGCTATATCCCTACAAAAACTAACAGCACAATTACAAGAAAAAAAAAAAAAATTAACAACAACAGCAACACAGACAAACCAACCCCAGTAAAACTACTCTTTTTTAAAAGGTAATAAGGAAAGGCTGCATCTCATCCCAGTAGATAGCATCCAGAGTTAAATTATTTCTTCATTTTCTTGATAATACACTGTGGACTGCAGAAAAAGGCCATATCAGAATGAGGAAGGATTTCTGCAAACTCCCTGATTAAACTCCTGGAAATTTTCCTCTAAAGTTTCAGTTGGTGTTTCTCCTGCTACTTGAATGGCTATAGCAACATAGGCTGATACTGGGCATAGAGTCTGTATTTGTTCTTCTAAAAAACGTAATTTTATCTCTTAAAAACTTTGCTTGCTTTTGTATCCTCTCCTTGATCTATTTGAAAGACAAGAATTTTATCTTTTTAAATTTTATTATGCTGGAGTAAATACACTCCATTCCCCCAAAATGCTTCATTTCCCTCCACAGCACTTTGTACTTCCTCTTAACCTGCTTATACATTTGGCAAAATTCAATTTTGTCTCAAGTGTCAATGTGTTAGCAACCTGTGATTTTTGCATTCCCCTGTTTCCAAAGGAACTTGGAATTTTATCATACTTGATTAAAAAAAAAAAAAAAATTAAAATTCCCTTAACGGCAATAACTTGATTTTGAGGGAGGATGAAACTCAGACCGTAGCATGTTCCTTGTTAGGGTGGCAGCAATTTCTCATGGTCTGAAAGAGAATTCCCACTCTTTAAGAGTCTGCCTTAAGTTCACTGAACTAGAGAATGTTTTTCATGGTCATTAGTTTAATTCCACTCAAACACTCCTGATGGTAACTGAGACAATTGAAAAATGTTGCTTGCTAATCACAGAAGTCACAAAGTCTCTGCCCACCAGAACAGATGTCAGAAATCAACAGCAATCTGCTTCTGTCTCTCCTTAATTTAGGATAATTCTTCTGTAAAGACTTGTTATACCATGCTTTTAATCAGGGAACTCTAGTATCTGAGACAGGTTTGCTCTTCAAACTGTTTTAAAAGAACTTCAGAATAAACAGATTTCTACAGCTGTTGGAGATGTCAGGAGCACTGGTGGTAGTTATGGGAACAGCTAGATGGTAACAAAAGCATATGGAGGATTTTTGTTTGTTTTTCTATGGAATGTTTTCATTAGCAAATAAAGATTACCAAAAATTAGATGCTCCTCAAATTATTGGCTTGCTGAAATCCTAATGGAAATATGAGGGCTACAGCCTGTCCAGAGCTCAGAGTTGCCAGTAGCTGCCCTGAATACAATAAGCAAGGTGAGGGCCTAGAAGCTGCAGGAGCTTGGGAAAACACCTTAGGCTCCCAGCCAGCACACCCAGTGAGCTTGTATCCCAACTCTCAGTGAGATTTCTGGGGAGGGTTGAATTGTTTTATATCTTTAAAGCTGCTTTTAAAAATGAATAGCATTTTACTATGTTTAATTCCATAATTCAGAAAGATAAGTACCAGAAAGATATGCTACTTTTCATTATGTGAACTTTTCATCTGCACAAAGAAAAAGATACCAGCTCATATTATCAAAATTATATGGTTATTTTAAAACAGTTCCTGGCCCAGCTCTGACAGAAATCCTACCTCATATTGTTCTGTCCATATAAAATATCAGCTCAGCTTGGAGCATTACTTCCTCCTCCTTCCCAAGAAATTAGTGACTCTGTGATCAGCAGACCTTTTGCAATGGGTTCAGTGCTACTGCCCCTCCTCTGGGGGTTGACAGGAAGCAAAGTATCTGCTTCTGTATATTTAGAGGCTCCGTAGTGGGAAAATGTTCATATTATGAAACTCTGGGCTCTTAAATAATTCAAGGTGGTCAAGCAGCTATGATTCTACAAGAAGATTTTTTTTTTTACTGTTGGTTTTGTTTTTTTTTTTCCTCACTGAAGCTGTGGGAATGAAGATCTATTGGTAAAGGTATTATTGTGTTAACTAAAGAAGTGGCCTATTTTGCCAAAATAAATTCCATTGTGTGTATACCACTATACACCATGAGGCTGTTAAAAGTCTAGACATTGTTCCATAGAAACCACTGCCACTAACCAAATAAAAAGCAGCTCTCTAAAAATTCCTCAGACTTTGATAAGTTTCATGAAGGAAAGCAAAGTACTTGACAAATGTGAGCTGCAGTAAAAATGGTAATAGCTTCTTCCTGGAAGACAAAACTCAGCTGTGGAAAATGATCTGAGAAAAAAAAAAATTAGACAATATCTTCCTAGTTCAGAACACACAAAAAGACTTGGAGTTCAAGAGAAACAGATTTTAATTATATAAAGCAGTGTAACTATCTCATCAGATGGAGATGATGCAGTTTATACCGACAGACTGAAGGGTTGGAGAAAGGCAAACCAATTGACACTCTACTAAACCCACATCTAAGATTTGTAGTCTTTAGAAACAGCAACTTATCTGACACTTTTATAGCTCCATCTTCCCTGAGTTCTCAGATCAGATAGTTGTAGGGAGCAATGAGATTCTCTGAAGTTGTCTCTTCTCTGGGCTGAACAACCCAAGCTGTCAGTTTCTCTTCATACATCATGTGCTCATGACCCTGACCCTTGGTGGTCCTCCACTAGGTTCACTTCTGTATGTTGACAGTCTCATGCTGAGAGAACAAAACTAGACACAGTATTCCAGATATGGTCTTACAAGAGCTGAATGGAAGGGCAGGGTCCCTTTCCTGAAGCTGCTGTCAGAACTCTTACTAATGCAGTCCAGGACAAGTTTGTTGTCCAGCCCCAAGGTCTTTTCTAAAGAGCTGCTTCCCTGACACTTGGGCTCCAGCCTGCATTGCTGCCTGGGATTACTCCAACCCAGGATCAAGACTTTTCACTTGCTCTTGCTCAACTTTATAAGGTTTCTATCAGATCATTTCTTCAGTCTGTCCTATGTCTCTCCCCTCCCTGTGTTCTAGTTTGGGTCATCCCAATCTGTCATCACCTGCAAACTTGTTGAGAGTACTCTCAGTCTCATCATCCAGGTTGTCAGTGGAGACACTGAACAGTACCAGCCTCAGCAGTAATCTGCAAGCTGCACAGGTTTGCATCCAGGCAGGTTTTGAAAGTCACCAGAGAAGGAGATTCCTCATCAGAGAGACTTTCCAGTCCCCTCATCCTCATTACGGTCTCTGCTGGACTCACTCCTGTAATTCCCTTTCTCTCTTGAACTGGGGAGCCCAGAACTGGACACAGTACTCCAGATATGACCTCAGCAGGGCAGAGCAGGGGGAGAGGAGAACCTCCCTTAACCTACTAGTCATACTATTCTTAATGTAACCCAGGAGACCACTGGCCTTCTTGGCCTAGAGAGCACACTGTTGGCTCAGGGTTAACCTATTGTCCACCAGAACTCTAAGGTCCTTCTCTGTGGATGTGCTTTTCAGCAGGTCAAATCCTAACCTGTACTAGTGTATGGGGTTATTCCACCTCAGGTGCAGGACTCTACACTTGCCCTTGTTGAACTATATTAATATTCCTCACTGCCCTGTTCCTCAGCCTGTCCAGGTCTCACTGAATAGCAGCACAGCCTTCTGGTGTGTCAGCCACTACTCCCAGTTCTGAATCATCACCAAGCTTGCTAAGGATACATTCCATCCCTTTATCCAGGTCACTGATGAATCTACTGAACAAGACTGAATCCAGCACTGGACCCTAGGGATAACTGCTAGCTACAGGCCTCCAACTAGACTATGAACCACTGATCATTCACTGTCATTCAGTCACTTCTCAATCCACCTCACTATCCACTAATCTCACCTACACTTCCTAAGGTTGACTATGAGGATGTTATGGGAGGCAGTGTCAAAAGCCTTGCTATAGTCAAGGTAGATAACATCCACTGCTCTCCAAAAATGCTGTTTCAAATGTATTGTTAAACAACTGGAAATTATGTAATTAAAAAAACCTTTCAATCTTTCAAAAAAACTTTCTTTTTTCCCAAGTATAATATACCCAAGGACATAAACACGTACAATTGCATTTTCAAGCAAGAAAACTGCACTTCAATACTACAATATCCTGTGCTTCGCAAGTAACTGCCTGTCAGTATGTGCCATGATGCCAATTTAACTCATGTTCAAGTCGCAGACTGCTTGACATCCAGCTTTACAGTACCCCAAAATTTTAGCTACTTTTTACCTATTTGCAATGGTATGATAATTATTAGTTTAGTAAGTGACTATAGCAAAACTTGATTAAAAAAAAATAAATTCATATTTTAACTAGTAACATCCCATAGGTATTTTTCACTCCGTTTTACAAGTTTAGCTGAGATTCTCCAGTCTTTAGATCACAGAATCACAGAATGTTAGGGGTTGGAAGGGACCTAGAAGATCATCATGTCCAACCCCCTGCCAGAGCAGGATCACTAGACCAAGTCACCCAGGAACAGATCCAGGAGGGTCTTGAGTGTCTCCAGAGAAGGAGACTCCACAACCTCCCTGGGCAGCCCATTCCAGAGCTCTGTCACCCTCACTGTGAAAAAGTTTTTCCTTGTGTTTATCCTAAACTTCTTGTGCTCCAACTTGCACCCATTGCCTATCATTGGATGACAATGAGAAGAGTCTGGCTCCATCCTCCCTACACTCACTCATATTTAAAGACATTAATGTGAGATCATATGTGTGGTCAAAGATAAGTAATGGAAGAGCTTTCTAACACCCCTAACACCTCCCAAAAAATATTTTTACCCCCCTCAAACCTACCAAAACACCAAAAACATAAACCTCAAACTCCAAAGTTCTTGTTTTTAAGAACTTCCTTTAAGCTAAGTATTTCTACCTGGCATTTTAGGTTAATTCATCTGAATGAGACTTTGATGGGTAACTTGATTTCTTCAAGATAAAGATGCAGTACCAATTGCTTACCTGACTCACAAGCAAATGTCTTTGATGTCTCATCATGAAAGATAATTGCCACTGCATGCTTCTTTGTCTCTCGAGGCAGTCTAGTTATGTTCTTGATATTGTGCAGCTCAGTTACCTTAAAATGAAGAAAAAATAATTTAGGCCAGTGTATAAATAGTACAAAAAAAAATATTAACCATAACTACTCATTTTTTGTTATAATCTGTTACCCCTCCCTGCCCCAGGTTGTTTACATTTACATTTTTTTTTTTTTTTAATTTAGAAAAACACATTAATAGAGCCTAAAGTTGCAAAACTTTCTATAAAATATAATGTAATAAAAAGTGAGTAGTCTGCTTCTCTAGTAAAATTTTGCTTGGAAACATAGTTATCACAATGACATCAATACAGCCCTGTGATTATTCCATAATGTATTTTTCAATTTCCATATTCATACAGCTTCGATCAGCTTCAGAATCTGCATAAAAATACATAACCTAATGCAGGAACAGCAGTGTTTTATTAGTTAAGGGTACTAACTCAGTTACCATGCCTATTAGTATCACTATATTTGTAAGGACAGATCCTCATCTGTCTTTAAAGTGCAAATTGTCATCCTCATAGAACTCATTGTTTAATTTCCCAAATACTAGAAAAGCTTATTAACAAAACACCCAAAACACTGTTGTAGCAAATTTACAGCATGAACAATTCAATCTATTTCCATTTTCCTTTGTTTCAGGTAAATAACAACAATTAACATAAATGAAAAAAAAATATTACAACTAGAGCTGGTAGTACAGTCTTTATGGAAATTCCTAACACTTTGCATTGTAAAACATTTTTTCTTGGAATTCTGGGCAATGTGTATCTGTTTTTAGTTAGCTTTTCCAGGCAGGACATCTGTCTCCAGAAGAATTAATTTCTTAAAAATGTCATCCATATGAGTTTGGCCATCTATGACTAAGGAAAAAAACGGACTGTATGCGGGTGGTTCTTTTGTTTTGCAGTTCTTGTGCTCCCTGTGTACAGCTCTAGCATTCCTTTCCATATGCTGGAAAAAAAATGTTTTGTAAGAAACAGAGACTTCATATGCTCCAGTAAAAATATGGAACATGTTGGGGTAAAGACATGGCAAAAATATTGAGAGAAGATGAGCAGTTAGAGCCATCAAGGAGCCAGGGAAAGAAACTGAGACAAAGTCTGAAGTGGAACGTGTAGGTGCTGGTGACAAATCTGATACCAGAACTGAAGACTGCTATGGGGTCTATCTTGACAGTCTTCAGCAAAAGAGTCATGGTTTAGTGGTGAACTGGCAGTGCTGGGTTTATGGTTGGACTTGATAGTCTTAAAAGTCTCTTCTAACCAAAATGATTCTATGATTCTAAAACTCACGCCAGTTTGTTGATATTTTTGCTGTAACAGGTGGGACAAAACTGGATGTGGTACTCTATGTTCTAATAAGCACTGAACAGAGATAGTCGTTCCCTGGATTGACTTCTCATGCAGTCCATCGAGCTGTTGGTCTCTGGGAGCCACACTACCCAAAGCATATGGGCTGATATGTCCCAGTTTGCTCCCTGTGCAGCTGCTCTGTGTGCTCCATTGCTTCCTCTGGGTCGCTAATAACGCTACTAGCCAAGAGAGATCCCTGTGCAGATCCTGGCAGTTCTACATGTGCTACCAACCCCTTAACTGTGACTTTCTGGGTCTGACTAGCTGACCTGCTTTTCATTATCTAGACATCCACTCACCTAGAAGATAGCATCCCAATTTCAATATAAGACACTGTCAAAAGCCTTGCTGAAGTTGAGTACCCAGCACCATCTGCTGCTCTCTCCTTGTCTGAAGTTGTAGAAGGCTATCAGATTGGCCAGGCATTATTTAGCCTTGGTAAATCCATGCTGCCTCTTCCCAATTACTATCTTCTTCATCACATGCACAGAAATATGTTTTAAGAGAACTCATCCCATGGTTCTTGCCATGGGCTGAACCGAGCCTGCCAGACCTCTAGTTCCCCATGTTGATCTTTTGGCCTTTTTTTTGGACACAAGTGCAACATTTGCCTTGCCATTGGGTTCCTAATCCCTTACACTATTAATATCAGCCATGTATTTTCAGGTCTTTGCAAGAATCAGTCTGTTTTTCTTTTTTTTTTTTTTTTTTTTTTTTTTTTTTGTGCAGGGTAAAAGAGAAGGGCTGAACAGCACAGATACTACCATCCTATTAAAGGAATGACTAAAATGTTAATTTTCCTTGATATATATATGGCAAATGATATTGTGTGTGAGACAGCTCCTATTGCTTATTAACCCAAAGCACTAATCTCAAGGAAATCCCATAAAAGGGAACAAAAATATCATTATTAGGCAGAAGAGAGAGCAGACACTATAATTCAAAACCTGAGGGAATGATACCAAATCCAGAAGTCATTACTGAATTCTGAAGACCCGGAAGGCCCCAAAATAGTAGACAGAGAAGATATGGATTGATTAGTCTTGCTAAATAAGAAGAGGATATATGAACAAGAATTTAAAAATATTTGGAACACACACATACACACAAAAAGTGAAGGTTATTCTTAAAGATAATTTATATTTTTTAAAATAAAGATGCACATCTCTTTTCCTCTCAAAGGTTCAAAAAGATAATGGACAGTGAAATATGGAAGGGAAAACATAATAAGAAATACAACTCTAATGATTCTAACACAAGCAAATGAAACAGAAAGTGGTATTTTTGAGTGTGCTTGCTTGTGTGACTGTGCATATCATGCAGAAAAAAACCCCAAACCCTTAGATCTTGTTATATTAAAAAAGGGAAAACGTCTCTTTGTGGAATAGCAGGAAACAGAAATGATTTGAATCTTTGACAACAGGGCATACTAAGCCTTCTTCCAGTCCTTCTCAAACAGGAGAGATCTCTTCTTTAACAAGTGTTACAGATTACTGAAATATCCTGCAATGCTTGTAAGTTTGATAACAGATCCAAAAAACTTATATCCCTGGCATCAAAGCTACATAACATTCACAGTAATTTTTGTTCAAAACACAGCTACAGACAATTGGGACCCATACCTAGTCATCTATAAAGATGATTTCATGAGTTCTCTTGTTGATCAGTACATTAAGCCTGTTTTATTTACTATAATTGACAGAACTGTAGAAACAACAGAATTTGATTTTACTTGCTGGAGGGAATAAGAAGTCTGAAAGAGACAATGAAAACATCACCAAATTCTAACATACTGCTTTTCAGGACCCAAATGAGAGATTTGGTTGAACAAAATGCAAGGCAACTGAAGAAAAACGTTACCATGCAAGGGAAAAGGGGCTTTGTTTTAAACACATTTTTACTTTTTTTTACTAAGGGACCATATTACCAAATAAGCTTCTCAATATTTCTATTTGTTGTATCATTTTTAATATCAAATAGAGACACAAATTTTTGCTTCCATGTTCTTCTTCAAATTATACTTTACGTTTCCCTCCACAATGAGCAGAAAGGTAGAGGCAAGAGTAATGATCCTGTGAAAGACTATCCTCCCACTGCTGGAGAGATTTGAAGTTAATCAAATTCCAAATTCTGGGTTTAATGCCAATGAAGCATGAATCATTTCTCTACTTGCTGAACATTTGCAATTAAAAAATAAACACCAGAGAGTTTATTTTATTTTGTATGAAGGAAAAGTGAACTTTGCCTTGGCAACCAGACTGCTTTATCTCAGTGATTTTTAAAAGTCTGGGTTTAAATATTTACTTTTTTTTGGTAATAACTAAAAAAACCAAACCTTTTTGAAAGGAGAAAAAGATACCAAAGCTACTAAAAAGACAAAAAAATATTTCTAAAAAGTTCATAACTTGTTGGAAATAATTTAAACTCTCTCTCTGGAATGCTTACAAAGGTTTTAGAAGACTAACCAAAATGAAAATTTATCAAAAAGAAAAAGCTCTTTTTGGTTTTTTTTTCTTTATGAGCAGTGCATAAGGCAAATCTACTTTTTAAAGAAAGTTCTAACAAAATTTGTTCCCTGTCATATCGTAAGAGACTTGATGGCAAAATACAATTACTTCATTTAAAACATTATTCTTCACAAAACCAAGACAGTAGTCTGGAACTTCCTAGAATATTGGTAAACTTGTACCAGGAAGAAAAAAAAAAATAAAGGGAAAATTATGTGCTATTATGCATACAAGAATATACCAGTAGGCTAAACAGATCCTTTTGTAATAATCTACGATTATGTAGTTTACAACTGGTCACTGATGTTAGTAAGTAAACTTAGCCTTTCTTTCCTCTACTAGAGAAAAGTGCAGTACTCCATGTGGTGCTCATTGTGGAACATGTTAGGGCCTCTAAGCAGCTGGTCCATTTTTTAGTTCTCCTGCTCCTCAATAATTCCTGACTCAAATATACATCACTCAGCAGCCCAGATATGAATTTCCTTGCCTTTTATTTTCTATGTGGTTTCTTGATCTTTCTCAGTTTCTAAAAACTATTTTATTTCTTTCTAGAATAACAATTGAACATTGTTTGTTTGGTTTTTTTCTATGTGTTTTCTTGATCTTTTTTTTTCTATCAATTTCTAAAACTATTTTACTTGTTTCTAGAGTAACAATTGAACACTGGTTCAAGAAAAGACATGGAAGAGTTATTTAGCTTACACATAACAGACTTGTCTTTGCTATGGTTTGTTATTCCACTTTAATTGATATCTAGGATTGTATTTATTTATTTTTTAACATCAAATTACTTTACTTCTGGTAAATATTTGATGAAAAGACATAACCCTGAAGGGCTACAAGGTAGGATAAGGATTGGTAAAGGCAGCATCTCACTCCTGCAGTGTTAAACTAGCTGAGGCTTGCACCAGGGTATCAAGGCTACCCATCAGTGTTGGCTTCTTTTCTCATTTCCTGTCACAATCAGGATTTTGGATTACCTCAACGGTTCCACATCAGCACATCTGAAAAGACATGAACTTGATCTGTACAGCACCTCAGATTGTTCACCAAAATGGAAAACTCCTTTACAGAGGAACATCAAGTGCTAAATGAGAATGCAAATGACCTTACAGTTGGTTGTCTGCCTCTGTTCTCATGTATGTTGAACACTAAGAATCATCCACACATTGCTACAATGAACTTCTTCTCATCTTTGATGTTATTCTATATCTTGGTCTACAGATAAGACCAAACCTTAAACTTTGTGTTGGTATAATATCTCACCTAAAAAAAAGTACCACTTTCAGAGATTTCTTTGAGTAAATGTTATAGAGGAATAACAAAACCATATTCAGCAATACCTTGTAAATGCTCTGCAGCCACATCTAGGTGGATTAATCACACATCTCCCTACACACGCACCACATCCCTCCCTCCCCCCCCAAAAAAACCCAGACTTAACAAATTTCATGATCTTACGTGGTCTAAAAACATAAGAGGATGAGAAGAACAGACCTTAAGCCTTCACCTAGAAAATAAATAAATAGACCAAAACCCATCTTCGTTTCCTCAAAGCTTTTCCCTATTTGTACCCTGAAAAGCTCACACATGAAGTCACCTTTCTGCATGAAGATCCTAAATTTGATGCTAATAATAAATCACTTCTATTCCCTACTCCCTGCTAGAATGCCCAAGCATTGCCTGATGCCAGGGGACTAAGAAAAAAGAGAAACTAAAGGACTGGTCTGTACCAGTTTTAGTGCATTTCAGTGACAACAGAATTGGAAAGAGGACTGAAAAACATGCTAATAGATTTCATTAGGCTAACTCCAGTTCTCCCCAGCTAAAAGAATCATCATTTAAGTAGTGTCATGCTGCAGATTCCTAGCAAATAACTCAAGTGCAGAAAAATTACTACCATAAGATAGTCTGCAGTAGGAGGTAGGAATGGCCAACATCCAAGCATGATACACAGGCAGACAGATGATCAAGGAAATTATTCAAGACTGTTATATGAAAAATAAAACCTCTGAAGAGTAGACCCAGCCTTTGAAAGTGGACAGTTACCTCCACCTAGCCAAAAGAGATCAGATAATAGATTGTTAGCATCAAACCTCTAGTCTCTCTAACAATGCTTCAGCCTTTACCTGTCTTGACATCACATTTCAGAACTTCTTTCACCTTTTTTTTTTTTTTTTTTTCTGATCTGGCAGTCTGTGACCTATAGTATAACAGCCTATACTCTTTTTGAAAGGAAGCATTTGTAAGATCATATTTTCATGATGTTAGCAAATTATTTGACATGACAAAACATCACTGCCAATGCAACTTAAAAGGTTTGGAGGTTTAAAATGCATGGGGGGGGGTTATTGTGTTTTCTTTTTGGCATCTTAATTATATTCTTCGATGTGAAAGGCTATTAAATTACAAAATACACTTAAATAAAGGCTCAGATTAACCAGGACCCATTGCTTCTTTAAGGATCAGTGCAATTTGACATTTTTCTGACTACATTCTTTGAAACTACATTTAGTTCTCCCAAAGAGGAAGGATTTTAGGAACAATTCAAAACATGTTCTCTTCAATGCATCATACTTCATCAGTGACCTACAGTGGGCCTGTACAGTTTGGCTATTTGGCTACAGTTTGGCTATTGTACAAAAAATCTGTTCTAGTCAAGAAGCCAAACATTTAAGATCCGCACTACCCACTTTCGACTTACATGGAGATGTAAAGCTTCTATATGTATGTAACACATCTAGGGCTCTGCTGCTCAAACTGTCCATTTAATAAATCAAATTCTTCCACAAGTATAGAAATACTACTTCCAAATCTCATATTAAATCTGCATTAAAACTACATTACAAAAAAAAAATATATAATTCCATAGTAAATAATAAAAGAGGTCCAGAAGAGATGAAAAAGAGAAAAATAATGCATAAAATCTCAAGTGCTCCATTCTGGGTTATATCTTGTTGAATTCTTCCAAACACGTGCCCCCTATATGAAATTTGGAGGGAAATGATTCTGTGATTCCATCTACACTGTGCAGAGTCCTGGAAATTGTTTGGGCAGAAGAAAAGGTCTGAATTTACATAAATGGATTTCTGGTTTGTATTGCACACTACCTTCCTGCCAGTTAATTTCTATCTAGCAAAAATAGAAGCAGAAGAGAAAGCTACAAAATGTAATTGTTCATCCTCTTATTTCTTAATAATGGCCCACATACTGCCATCTGTTGTGGAATAACACGCAGGCTGTAATGCAACACAGCAAAAGGCAGCACAGTGGCAAGAAGCAGGGACTACAGTGAGTGATGCCCACCTCAAACCAGAAACAGCACGAGAACAATAAGAGACCCATTTAAGAAGCAAGACCCGCGTGTTAACACAAAGCAAGAAAAGGGCATAGGAGGCACCAATATGTTTAACATTACTCTGAATGCTGCTGCTAGCCTGCTAAAGGAGAGGAGATGCTGGCCCACTGCAGATGAAAGGACTACAGAGAGGAGTATCTAAAAGAAACAAAACACTTCCCTTCAGCTCAGTTTTCAGTCAGCCTATCTGCAGCTAGCGGCAGCTCCTTTTACACCGTTAAATCCAATTGCCACAGAGTAAAGTTTTGTTACAGCTTCAAACAGAGCCAGATGCAATTCTGGCTCTTAATAAAAGGTAGTGTGCTGCCTGAAAAGCACAAAGAGCTTTGGGACTGGGGAAATGGCTGTGTCAACAGAAGCACAGCCAGTAGTACATCAATGAGAGTGTCTTTTCTTCTTTACTCAGGTCACATTACAATATTGTGTCCAGTTTTGGGACCCCAGTGCAATTGATAAAGCAGAGTGAGTTTAGCAGAGGGTTCCCAGGAGAGCCAGAACTGGACCTCCTGCCCTGGGAGAAGAGATTGAGGGACAGTGGCTGCTCCAGCCTGCATCAGGGACAGCTTCAGGGGGCCTAACAGCAGCCCCCCAAGTGTCTGCAGGGAGATGATTGAGGAGATGGAGCCAGGTTCTTCCCAGCTGTGCCTGCTGGGAAGAAAAGGCACAATGGGCATAAACTGAAACAAGATGTTCAGGCTGGATAGAAGGAAAATTCCTCCCTAAGGACTGCCCAGAGGTTGTGCTGTGTCTACTTCTGGAAGTTTTCAAGACCCAACTGGATAAAGTCCTGAGCAATCACTTCTGACCTCAGAGCTGGTTATACTGTGAGCAGGAGTATGACATCCTAAGGTGCACTCACATATGAATTAACCTGTGAGCCTAAGAAAGGGAAGCAAACAAATCTGTATGGCTAATTTAACTTTCATGTGTTTACGCAAACTCATATGGGATAAGGCATTCTGTGTGTGAAACACATTTTCCTGACTTCAGTATAGTCTGGACAAGAACAGCACGTGCCTGTCAATTAAGGGATTCAAGAGACTGAAAAACAAGATGAGGTAAAAAAGTGTTAAGAGGCAAAAAAACCCAAAAAGCTTATTTCATGAAAGAATAACAAAATTTAAGCCACAAGATTACAAAAGCAACATAAGAAGGGTGAAAAGAAATCCCAAGATCAGAAAAGTCAAAGAATGGATCACAGAAAAGCAAAATCAATTCACAAAGACAACAGAAGACTTCTCCGTTCTCTGCATTCAGATCCATCATTGGAAGATGAGTTGTTATGGTAACAACACTTTCCAGGAATTTTGCCAAGGAGTGGCATATCAACCTCCACATTATGCCTCTGGGGTAGGTCTCCAGCTGCTATTTCAGAGGAATAAGGGTTTAAGGAACATCTACCAAGTAAATGCTCATTCCTATAAGCACTAAATGGAAACCACACCTAAAACAGGTGTTATAAGAATCTAATCTGTTAACAGAAAGTGTAGATAATAAAAAAAAAAATAAATGAAAAAGAACAGAATAAATGTATATATCAAAAACAAATCAGGCTAAGTATAAACTGATAACATCAGGGCAAGAAAATGAAGTTTGATGGGAAGAAATATGTGTAGGTCTAATAAGAGATGGATACTGGATAATTTCTGTTTGCACCCCAGAAAAATTGAAATTTGAAAAAAGAAATTTTTTTTTCAACCCTTTTAGAAGATGCAGATGACATTATATAAAATTAGACTGAATATAAAATTTAAATAAATACAAAAGAAAGAGAAGATCTGAATCTTTACCTCAATATTATCTTTTCTCCAAGTCTTCACTATTGGTAAGTATTGCTAAATATTAGTATTGCTGACTTTCATATGTGCTACCTCCTGGGTATATGTTGTATTCTAACTGCTCACTTACCATGTAAGTGGTTACAAACTCTTCACTTTGCCTCAGTAGCATTTAAAAAAATTAAGGATGGAAACCAAACATACTTGTTTAGCATTTGTTATGCCACTTTAAGTTTATGTTGCTTCACAGTGTTTGTAAATCAAAGCTGTCAAGGCAGAAAAAGCATATTAAGTCATAGCAGCTACCTTTAATAGGCAAAGTAGGGGCTTTGCCAAGCTGAGTTACTTTCTTTTCTCTCAAACTGCACTGTTGTAATACTGCCAGGATTGAACTCTTGCCTAATCCACACAATCACGCGGCCTACTGGGATTATTCTGGCTTTGGCTGGTAGCCTGATGTTTTAAAGCAATCGTTAAAATCTGATCACTTCATGTATATGTGGACCTCTTCCCTTAATAAACATTTTAATTAGGATTTTTAAATACATACTGAAAAAGAAATGCTTTCAAACTTCCAAGTGCATTTTTATAGGCAGCAATTTGTAATTTAAAAAATCTCAGTTTTCCTTGATCACATTTCTTACTATCCTAAAGAACTTCTGAAATATGTTTTCCAGTCTGATCTGATCTTCCATTTTGAAAGGGGGAATAAAACATCCTTCTCTAAAAGGGAGTGTTGAAAAGTATTAAATAACTAATGCCTTAAAGAACACTCTTAATTTGAAAACCAGGTTCACACTTAAAAATAACGCCATGCTAGAGAGATGACAGAGAGGGATGATGATTCACAACTAAAATGAAATAGGTTTCCCAATTATCTTTCAAAATTTCATCTACAATAAAATAATAAAAAAGCAACTTTATGTAACAAACTTCCTGCTAGAGTTGCTAGGTATACAAACAGCAGCACTTTGATTATGACCAAGAAATAAAACGGGTCATTTCATTACTGTAGTTTAATTATCCAAGTAGAGTAATAAGACAATACTTCATAATCAATATGTAAATGAACTAGATCATTATGGGCCTACTAAAATACACTGGACAGTAAGAAATTGGTTCCATTTTTAAGAATTTTGACTTTTAACATTCTCAAAGTGCATGATTATCCCAGACCTTTTTGTGTTTTTGCCAAAAGATTTTAATTAAAAGGGAAATGTTATTGGGCTTTGAATAAAAAGAAAAGGAGGAATGTACTTTTCCAAAATTTCCTTCACATTTCCCTCTTGGTTTATTTAAATTGGATGTCCTGTAATAATTCCCAAACTTATCTTGTTAAATAACCTCAATCAAAAATAAGTGTTTATTAACACAGAATACACTTTAAAACAAATTACAAGCATTGACATGCTTACAATATATAACTTTACTGAATGCAGAAACTGATGGGTATATAATTCTTCCTGCTTAAGTGCCAGCTATAACCCCAACTAGGAAATCCCTCACCACACTGACAAACTGTGTCAGGAGGGTTAGAAGATATAAGTAATCACAGGCTTTCAACGCACAGGAATTATTTTGGTTATATCTATGCTGTATGTTATGCCAGCTGCTGAGCCCTGGGTTTAGCTCCCATTCCCATCTCTTTAAAACTGAGAAAGCCTTTAACTTATGCTGGAGCTCCTTTTTGCCAGGTCCTGAAACCCCAGGGAAGCTTTGGGTCAAAAGTTAGGTGATAAATACTGGCTTATTTCCATTGGACCACTCCCAGGGGAAAAAAAAATATGACTGAGAGGCACCTCTGGATGTTCTAAGGACCTCTCAGGGTATCTGCTGAACTACCAAGGGCTGTATTGTGAAAAAGAGAAATTACATCATCCAGGAAAGGAGAAGGGACGTCATCATCTTTGCCCTTGCCATTCCTGGCTCCTCTCACTTGATCCCAAAGGTGAGGAAACCATACACAAGCACAGGTGTCAGCTGGGGGCTCTACTCCATCACTGGCAGTGGATAACAGCATGTGGTACAACCACATGGATGCCCATACACAAGTACAACCACAGAGATACCTGGCTAGCCTAATTTTTAGCATTGCTTTGTTTTTAAAAGGA
>JAOEGS010018663.1:27012-49246 GCA_025447755.1 Corythornis vintsioides | reverse complement strand
TAAAATGTTGTGTAATTTATTTTATTTTGCATTTGAAGATTTTTATAAAGCACATAAAAATCAGACATAATAACTGGAAAAAAATCCTAACTGAATAACAACAAACAAAAATCTTAAAAACTTGTCCTACATTAATCTTGCTTAATTTAAAAACTTAGAGAGAGATAGAATCTAACAGAACAAGCTCTCCTACTGGGGAGATTAAATTAGTAAGTATTGAATTCTATGCCAGACATCACCTATTTATGTATTTGAGATATAAACACACAAGCTTTGACAGATTCAAACCCTCTTGCTCTATGACAGCTTTAGCTTGTCAGAGATATATCCACCTCACAACACCTTCACTTCATGTGAAGGTTATTTACCTTATTAGTGAAAGAGAAGCATGCATCACTGGAACTGGAGATTTTACAAGAAGTGGAAGTATCCACATCTCTTGGTTCATATTTTGGAGTTTATGGGCTGCCATTAGTATTTCAGCTGTGTCATTCTTAAGCTCCCTTTGGGCTCAAGTGAATACATTCTCCACACTTGGCTAGTGACCATTCTGTGTAGCCGGGTTTGAGGCATCTGTGATCAAGTTTATACTCACCCCAGAGCAGGCAAGTTTCCCCTACAGTAAACCCCAGTGCAAATGTGCTCATTTCTACTCTCTTGCACATTTCCTTTATCCTCTGTCATCTGGATGCACATGGTCTTTGGCAAGTATTTTGTTGCTGATGGGTCAGAATTGGTATTTCCTTAACTCTCCTGGTTAGATACTCTTTTGAGTTCAACTTTGCTCTTTGTAATTCTGCTTTAACAGTTCACTGGCCAACTGTGGAATGCTTTCTAGTTTATTGGGATACACAAAAGGTTTTGAAGGTTGATCTTTCATTTCTAGCAACCTTCACGTTGCTATATAGCCATGCTGTCTTCCTGTAACATTCCCATAAGCCTCTCCTGATGGGTAACAGACCCTAGTACTGTCTGTATGACTAAGAAAGAATGAAAGAATTTCACTTTTTACATACCTTTCATCTTCTTTCACAAAAAAATGACTAAGCTTGTTATTTAAGCCCTCTTTTAAACTGGTGATGCTGTGGTGTCTGTTTTGGACCTGGGATGGGTGCAGAGCTATTGCCAGTTCATGTTCTCTTTGCAGGGAGCGATGGAAGTGTAATGCAGCTGTTCTACACAACCTCTGCAATGAATGTTCAAGGAACAGCAGTACAGCTAAGCTATAACTCACCTGAGCAAGAGTGTAATGATCTGAATTTACAGTGATGAGGAGATTTAATTTGATACCAGATATTGGAATGAACAGAAAAGGTCATTTTTCGACTGATGAATGTAGTATTCCCTTTTACTGTCAGGAGGCACTTTTCTACCAGGACTAGTGCCATTACTGTTAGTTATAATTAGAAAATTACCAGGAAAAAACCCCAAATAAAACAAACCAACAAAACAACACAAAAGCAATGTACAATATTACACAACTCACAGAATAACAATAGACCTACATATTCTCTGGATACTAGGGATGGCAGTTCATTTTCTAGAGTCCATCTTATTTATTAAGAAATATTTATTTATGATATCTAATCCAGAAATTCTCAATTTTTAATTCTCTTCATTTGGTGTTACCAGTCCTTGGGTTTTTTTTGTTTGTTGTTGGTTGGGGTTGTTTTTTCCTTTTTTCTGCCCCTTCTATAATTCACCTTGCCTAATACATAGGTTTATTACGTAACTGTAGGAGACAGAGAGCCATCTAGGTGAAGTGCTTTAAACAGGACCTTAGTCTGAGCTACATTTTAAACCAAAACCTGGAAGAGTGGAGGTCTTTACAAGTTACTTATACTGGGGTACTGCTGGTGATCCTGGCTAGTAATTCAAATGCAGAGAAATCAGAAGTATGAATTTTTGTTGTGTTTCCACTTGAGAGGTAACATTTTCTCCTGTTACACTGCATAAGAAAGCTAGAAAACCTGCACAGTGCAATCTAGTACGACTACGTGCTACTCCTAGACCTTCTCCCAGGGTATCCTAGACTGATATGAAGGTCTGAAGACCATGAGATCCTAGAGAATCCCAGCACATTTTGAGTCCCTCTCTGCACCAACCCCTTTCTTCTACTATTAAGAGACAGTACATGGATAAGGATTTTTATATTAATATTAGTGTGTGATCAGAGCCTTTCACCCTTTCAAGCACATCACCCTTTCATAAGGAGTCAGCCTTGCAAACTATAATCTTCCTCAAAAAAAAAACCCCACCAGGTCTCATTTATTCAATATTTAATGTTTTTTTTTCATTGATTCTTGGAGTTCAGAGATGTCCTTCAACTTTTTACATCAGATACCCTGCTTATATTTGGTGAGTGAATAAAGAAATGGAGACTTTCCAAACAGGGTGAACAGTTTGCACCAGGTAACAATAAACATCTATTTCAAACTGCTTCAAAATATAACAAAGCAATAAGCAGCTGTAGAAAAGAAAGAGGATGGGGATATTTTGATCCAATACCAGCAATCAAAAAACTGTATTTGCTCCCATAATGACCTGTACTGTTCCCTCAATAGTCATGCTCAATGACTAATCGCAACTCATGCACATCTACTTTACTACTAGTTCATTTCTCAGAATGGAGGCAATTGAGGAGAATAATCATTGTGAAATAATAAAATATCCTCAAAAAATAAATCAACCCTGAGAATAAAATTAGGGGTTTCTATTTTCCGATAATATAACTTTAGAAAGGATTTCATGACTTTGTTTGAAAAATGGTTATAATCCAAGTGAATAGATGCAATTCATTTTTACTCTACTCAGTATCCTTTTAAATAGGAAAGAATATCTATTTCTTTCTCTTCCTTTTACCTGCCCTCAAGGACTGGAATGAGAGGAAAACAATGGATAAAAAATAATTGCTTATGTTACGTAGAAAGGGTCACTTTTCCACCAATACTACAATATGATGGTGTATTCTATATTATTTTTTTTTAGCTTCTCAAATGGTTCCTGTTTTTCACATGACTTTTCTATAAATATGATACTTAACAAGCAAGACAGAAAGTGTTTCTGGCTCCTACACATTAAGTATGCTACAAGCAATAGCATTCTCAAAAAAAAAAGTACCACCCCCCCCACCTCCCAGAAGCTCTCCCCAAAGCCCCACACTTTAATTCTTCTGTCCTGCTGCCAATCCATACAAACTTCATGGATAAGGGATGTCCTCAGGATTTCAGCTATCATTGAATGGCTATTTAATTGGGTCTGACTGAGGTGGAGTTCATTTTCCCCACAGAAGCCCTCACAGTGCTGTGCTTTGTACTGGGAGCTGGAAAGGTGCTGAGAACACTAAGCTGGGACCAGGGCTTTCAATATTCCCCCCTCACTGGAATGGGGTGGAAAAAAAAGATTTTGGGAGGGAATGGACACACAGGTGGCCCAAACTGACCAAAGGGATATTCTATACCACATGACACATGTGCTCAGCAATAAAAGCTAAAAGATGGAAGGACTGGGTGGGGTGTGGGGTCAGCATTTATTATTATGTTTGTCTTCTGAAAAAAACCACTACACATAATGAAGCCCTGATTCCCAGGAAGTGGCTGGACACTGCCAACTGATGGGAAGTAGAGCATAATCTTTGGTTTTCCTTTCCCTCACTGTGCACATTTGCTTTTTCTTTATTAGACTGCCTTTATCATGACCCACAATTTTTTTTTTCCTTATCATTTTCTCCCCACCCTGTCTTGCTGAGAAGGGGAGTGATGTAGCAGCTTGGTGGGCATCTGGTGTTCAGCCAAGGTGAACCCGTCACAGTCCTTTTTGGCACCCAACATGGGGCATGAGGAATTCAAAAGAAGGACAGTAGTTGAGAGTGGTAATGGGCAAAACATGGACTGAACACATCTAGAGAGAAGAGAACTCACTGTGGGGAATTTCAATTGCAATTGTGATGAAGGGATGAGGGGTGAACTGTAAGTTCTCCCCTTCTGTTAAGGGTGATGTCATGACATTATTTTGATTTTGGTGTAACTTTTTATTGCTGATGTGAGTGAAGTTTGTGAATATCATGTGATGAATGTGAATTTTAATAATAATTCCTAAATATGTGATTCACAGCAGTGAGGGGTGGAATGTATTCAGGTTGTGTGGCAAGGTTTTGGTAGTGGGTGGGCTACAGGGTTGGCTTCTCTAACATAACATATTTAAGAAGGGATGAGGGGGGAAGAACAAAACCAGCAACTGCAGCTGGAGAGAGAAGTGAGAATATGTGAGAGAAACAACTCTGCAGAAACCCAAGTTCAGTGAAGAAGGAGGGGGAGGAGATGCTCCAGGCATTGGAGCAGAGATTCCCCCTGCAGCCCATGGAAGTTAACAGTGGAACAGATCTAGATATGCAGCCAATGGAGGACCCCATGCCGGAGCAGGTGGATGTCCAAGGGAGGTTGTGACCCCGTGGGAAGTCCACACTGGAGCAGATTCCTGGCAGGACCTGTGCACCCATGGAGAGAAGCCCATGCCGGAGCAATTTGCTGGCAGGACTTGTTACCCTGTGGGGGATCCAAGCTGTATCAGTCTGTTCCTGAAAGACTACACCCCATGGAAAAGGCTCATGCTGGGGTAGTTTACAGGGACTTACACTGGAGAAGTTCATGAAGGACTGTCTCCTGTGGAAAGGACTGCAAGATAGAGCAGGGGAAAGGTTTGAGGAATCCTCCTCCTAAGGAGGAAGGGGTGGCAGACAACAGGTGATCAACTGACTGCAATGCCCCTGGCCCTTCCCTGTCTGCCTGTACTGCTGGCTGGCGAGGAGGTAGAGAAACTGGGAGTAAAGTTAAGCCCAGAAGAAGTGAGGGATGGGGGAAGGTGATTTTAAGATTTGGTTTCATTTCTCATTTTCCTACTTTGATTTGATTGGAAATAAAGTTAACTATCATCCCAAGTCCAGTCTGTTTTGTGCATGATAGTAATTGGTGACTGATTACCAATTGTCTGATCCCTCCCTGTCCTTAATTCAACCCATGAGCCTTTCATTATATTTCCATGATTATTTCTCTCCCCTGTCCAGCTGAGGAGGGATCTAATAAAGCAGCTTTAATGGGTACCTGGTATCCAGTCAGGGTCAACCCACCACAGCTATCAGCCTAAACCATCCAATTAATCCTTTTACACACAAATCATTGTTACATTTTGAAAGTAAAAGGTTTTTGAAATTTATGTTGGAAGCTATCACTTTTACTCAATGGGGACCTCCTACACATGGGAACAAACACTGCCACTGTGGTACATCTGGGAAAGTGCTAAAGTACATGTCAGTCCTAAACCTGGATACCAATGTAAGAACAGAAATGGGATTTTTGGCAATATGAAATTACTGGGCCCCTTTTTCTAAGAAAATCACATGTTATTCATTATGCATCCATTTTTCATTTAAAGATACCAAGAGGATACTGAAATTTAAATCCTAATTTTTAGTTTTATAACAAAAAGAATTAGAGCTGCCTCCGGAAGATCAAGACTAACATTCAGGCTCTTTCACCACTTGCTGGGTGACCTTGGTTAAGTCATCTTTGTCTTTCAACTTACCAGTTTTAATGTAATACCTAATGATATGACATAAAGCTAAAGTTGACTGGGGAGATGACAATAGTGCAAGCACAGAGCCCTGCCCTATTTTAGAATTAGCTAACTTGAAGTCTACTTACTGACTGACCTGGGGAGCTGATAACAGTAACTTACAAGACAGAAAGACCTGTGCTTGACTATCTTGTTTTCCATCAGAGAAGTGATGGTGATGGAGAAAGCAGGGAGCTTAATCTCCTGCAGTGAATCCTGAATTTTTATCCTTAAAAATCCCTGCTATTGATAGAGCTTGTAAATCTTTAAGAGTTCTAGGAAAAATGTTACATAATCAACCACTGTCACCATGACAAGCAAAGCATTTTGATTTTCAGAATTTAATCAATACTTACTTGATAGCTAATGGTTAAATATTTTATTAAAAAGCCAGTTTTACACATTTCCAATACACTGTTTTAAAAAAACAAGCACAAAACACATCAGCCTATCCACAAATATTGTGGATTTTATGCTCCTCTGAAAAAAGCAGTGTGATATCTCACCTGTATCACTTGGGCTTGCAGACCTTTTACTGTGCTTTTAGTGTCAGGGTTTGTCAACCCTCACTCTATTGCCTGCAAAGCAGGCATACCAAGAACATACTCTTCCCAGTGAAGAGTGGTAAAGAGGAAATGCTTCAGTTCATGAGAGAGACGTGTCTTACCTTGTGAAAGTTCCTGAAATATGCTGCCTTCTCATCTGGAAATTTTTCAAGCCTCCTGGGTCCTTTACTGGAAGCCTTCTTGAAAACCAACCAACAACGCCTGAAAATCTGCAAACAAAATGAAAGGATTATGTTAGCTTTTCCTTACAGGTGGACAGATGCTCAAATGCATTCAGTTACATAACTGACTTAGGAAAAAAATTCAAATGATATTTTTTAAATCTGAAAAATTCTGAAAACATCAATAATTCATTCACAAGTAATCCCAATTCATCAATTTACACACATTTTCAGTCCTTTTTTAGACTTTTTTTGCTTCAATTTATTTCATGCATGCCAAATTTTATAATTCCTGAGTTGCAAGTAAGTCCATGAACTTTGAATGTGAAAAGAATTACAAGGCTGTCATTGGAAAGAGCACTATCAGAAATCACTCCCTGCAATTCTACCTTTCACGTCTATTCCCTGGTTCATTGAGAAACATTCACTGCAGCTTTTAACACAAAGCAGTAGCCCAAATTAGTATAAGCTTGTATCCACAGGAAGAAAACTCCAGAAGGCAGAAAAAAGCACCAATATCACCATTCCTAGACAACAATATCTAGGTCTTTCACAGTTCAATGACAAACTTTCCAAGGAAAAACTATGCAGATTATTATAGTTTGGAACATGTAGTGAAAAATTAAAGCCTCCAGAAAGCACAACCCCAAACAGTATTATCCTCTCATTGTAATGAGAAACACACTACATTTTGCTTAAAATGCATTTTTAAGCAACAAGGTACTTCATTGGACTATTTACCAAGCATTCTGATGGCACTGCCATAACTAGAAGTTTAAAATCAGGATTACATTATCAAACAAAAATGCATTCGCAGTTCAAAGAGAAGTTGATTAGAATATATTATGCAAGTAAGGGATTAGGTATTAATGTAGTTTTTAAATCTACATAAATAGTTTAAATTCTAGACTTCAGTACTAACACAGCTTTATAAACAATGCTATATGGAATTTTATGTTATTATTTCAAGGATACATTGAAAAACAAAAAAAATCACCCTCAATATTAATTGATGGTTCCAATGGCTATATGTAGAGAAGAACCTTATTTTTAAATATATCCTACAAAATATAATGTCACAATACAAGAACTGTACACACAGTACTATTTAATTTGGATCAAACACAAGTCCTGTTATGAAATAAATAAATAAATAACAGGAAATGTGCAGGGAAAGCTAAAATAAGGAATTTTCCCTTTGGTGTGATTCTGTCTCAATTGAGTATAAGCAGCAAATACAGCATCATTAAAATAATTAAGCTTAATTAAACACATTCTGATACAATAATGCTGACACTATCCTACTGCCCTCATTAATGTTACCATTTTTCTTTTAAAAACTACTCTTTGACTGTAGTATCAATATGTTTGCTTATGAAGACTTTTGGAAAAAAACCCAGAGCATTTAATGAAATCCTCTGCATATGTACTTACTCCAAAGCAAAAAAGTTTCAGACTTTTTCTACTAAGGTTGTAAAGTGGTAACTGTACAACTGTACTTCCTATCTCAGGAATTAATTCACTTAACCTGAGGGAAAGCAAAGACAATATCATATCTCCCCCACCCCAAAAAAAAAAAAAAAAAAGAAAAAAGACATTACACTGTGGGACATCATAAACCGTCTTTATTAGATAGTACTTTCTTCAAATAACATCTTGGCAGTGTTCCCACAGTTATCAAGTGATTAACTCACATTAACTCTTCACAGTGTTATGGTGTGAAAAGCTCCACACGCACATAGAGGATAATCACATTATTTTGACCTTACTAAAAGCAGTAGCACCAACTGTCCAGAGTGGACATATTTATTCATTTAATGCAAGTGTCACTTTTAATAATACTCCTCTGGGATCCTGGTTTTTTTTAAGTCTATGTGCATTTTCAGTTCATCTCTCTTTCTCTGAGGGAAGTCTTTCCCTAAGAAGTTCTTTATCAAGGTAAAAATCATTACCTTCATTTCAAATATTTTATTGATTTCCTTGTTTTCATTATCTGCCCTTAATGGTTTTAAAGTCCTCAAGGACTTCTCTTTAGAGAAATAGATCAACCTACAGGCCTCATCATCAGTGGCAATGGGTTTCAGCACAGCCAGAAAATCCACATTTTACAGATGACCTGAATATTGGACACCTGATCATAAGTTATTAGAAGTTTTGTGTTAATTGACTCAGAAGGTTTTTTTCTTGTTTTGTTTGATGGGTTTTTTTGTTGCATATATGGCACAGTCATATTTTGCTATAATGCAAAGTATCTGTTAGATCCAGTACATCAAAAGTATCCCTGATAAGTGGAAAACTAGACATGAAAAGTTAAGGAGTCAGACAGACTCCTCCCAGAGAAGATGAGAACATTTTCCAGATAAAAGGTCATCTAAATGCATATCTCTAAGCAATTCGTTCATGGACAAATGAGCAGGGTCTCTTGAATGGCAAGTTCAGTCTTCTTTTTTTCAGTGGATATCAATCTGAGACAGTGTGGAAGCAAGATTGAGGGTTTGCAGCTAAACTGATGAAACTGGAGGGAGGATTTGACCCCCTTAATTAATGGGCTCTTCAAAGTATTCATCAAAGAGGGCTAAATGCTACTTATCTTTAAGGATAGGATTGAGATAGATACTGCAGGAATGAACAGACCTTGTTTTAAAAGGAGTACACTGAATAGCAACAGGTTGTGGAGTCGCTATCTCTGGAGACTTTCAAAACCCATCTGAGCGATGCTTTTTTGACATGGGAGTTGGACTCAATGATCTGTAGAGGTCCCTTCCAACCCCTACTATTCTCTGTTTCTGTGACAGCAAGAGAAAGGAACCATAAGCTTTACCTTTAGACGGTTACTGCTTCCATTTACTGGCATCTGTTCTTTCCAGACCTTTAGGGAATGGAGTGATCTGAAGAATGGAATGGCCTGAAGAGGATTCCTGCTATGCTATGTACGTACACCAAGGTACATCCTTGCTTTGGGATTTTATTTTTTCTTTAACTTGCTTTTAAAGCTAGTAGAAAAATGTACAGTTCCACTGCATTTCAGTAGCATTTTAATGCATTACACCAGCAGACAGTTTGTATCTCAGTGTTTGAAAAAGCATTAGCATACGAATTTACCTATAAATATGAATAAATAGGTGCAGATGTGAGCACACAGCAAACAAACATTTGCCTTTCATAAGACACCTCATTGTTATACAGAAGCCTATTCAATTATTCACGATCTGTGAGATACTCTTTTATCCCTGGCCTACTTTAGGATGCCATTGGCTGTAATCAAAACTTCTGAAAGACTTCTAAAGTCCTCAGATAATTGGGGAGCTATTGTGAAAGAAATCAGCATCAGCCCTTTAACAACAGAGCGAATAACAACCACTCATGGTGTTGTCTCCATAATATTTAGTATTTCCTGTGAGATTTAAGTGTCTGTTTTTCACACATGCATAGTTGGAGAAGAGCCAAATATTTGATCATTTAATCAGTTTTATACCTTTCTTGGAAGAGCATTCACTGCTCAGCGAGTATCATCGAAGAATTTCTTATCTAGGGCAAAAAGTACAGAGTCTAATCCTATGATATTGGGTTTGTTTTGTTCTTTTTTGTTGTTGTTTTGGGTTTGTTTTGTTTTCTGGAGAAGTTCAGAAATATAGCATGAAGTACATGCTATATTTGGATTTCCTTATATTAAACTATCAATTGGAAGGACCTAAACTTGTTCAGTACAAACCTGCTAAGGATTCCATTAAAATGACCTGCAGAGTCCATGGCCGAACCTCTTGAAACATCACCCTGTTTTAGTTTTAGAGGATGAGCAAAGCAGAAAAAAGTTATTCCTCTAGATCCCATTATCTGTGCAACTGTGTACCAGTAAGTGATGGTGGTAACTCAGCACACTTGTGTTCTGCTGAGAAATGATTCAGATGTCCTTTCCATTATCATATGGGAATGATTTTCAACACAACACATGCGCTTGCAGGGAAAAGTTGTCTCTGTTCCTAAGGGTGGACTCTGAGTAGCATCATCTTGTTAGTGAGAGAAAAGGCTTCCAGACTGGGAACCTTATAACCCTCACATGATTCTTGAAATTTTTCCAGTCAGAAATTCAACTTCCAATGCTGCTCCATTTCTTTTAGAGATCCCTTTTTTATATTTTACTTGAAACACTGCAATAGATCAATTTATAAGGAACATCTTGGCCTTAGCTTGTTACTTTTGCTTAATTCACTTCTCAGATCACTTTTTCCAGCATGTTTGCATTTTTTAATATTCTTAACTAATGCATGCAAAAGCTTGGCCTCTGAATGGATCGTTTTTCTTCATGCTTATATCATATAGTTCTATTTTATACATTGGCTAAATTAGTTTCTAGAAAAACTTCTTCCTTTTCTTAAGAGAATTTAAAATAATTGGTCTACAGTATAAATCTTACTTATATGTTTTTCCATCTTCCAGAGATTTCCAAAGCTTTTTCCCAGTCACTTAGATTAACTTTAGAGATTAACAAACTTTTACCTACAGCTGTAACTAAGAAAGCTTTGCCAGGCATTGCTAATACATAAAGAAGGGATTTTTATTGACAAGTCTGTACATATTATTCCAGAAATTCTGCCTCATGCTCAAAAAAAAACCCCCAAAAAAACAAAACACAGAAACAAAATGTCCCTCATTCATCTTTTACTTTTTTCCTAATAATGACAGAAGAAGAAAGCTACAACACTATCAGGTTTTTTTTTCCTCCCAAATCACTTAAGATGTTTTGAAATCTCCCTGCTTCTATCCAGAAGGCAGTACAAATGGCGATCACTTTCTCGAGTATATTGGAAAACCATCTAATTTTCTGCCACTAGCTGTAGAAACATTTGTCTCTTGAGAGAAGCAGCAGTGAGTCACCTCCTAGTTACTAACAGAAGCTATCACTGACCAGGACAGGCACCAAAGCATCGCTCATGGGGCTTTTTACAGCATAGCCCATCAAACGGTTCTCCCAGGAAGACATCTACATAATTATATTCAGTCCTGCATTTACATCTTGTTATCTGCAGAAAAGGCCACTTGATTTCTCCTCCCTGACTTCTCATGAGCAGTGCTCTCCTGTTAGACAAGACACCCTCTGCAGCATATGCATTAAAAACTCTAAACTGAGAATATGTTCAAATTTACTTCACTAGTCTCTATTGAAAATAGATATTGATTTTTATGGGGCATGTGAGAGAAATGCAGCATGTCATGAGCTAAAATATCTTGGCTCACAAATTAAAGAATGCAGCATTCATAGTAAGAAAAACAAAATTAGATGTTGCTGTAAAGTCATATTTAACCATTGTTTTGACATCCAATACTCTTTGCTTTTTCTGTGCATATATTGGCAAAGGGAGAGGAGACAGGGGGTGACACCTTGCCGCTTCAGTGGAACTACACTTGTCATGCATTCAAGTAAAATTTAAGCAAAATTGAAAAGCAGTATTATCTGTAAAAAGGCCCAAGAGGAAAACTGGAATACAAAACCATTCATGCCTCAGCTGAAAGCAAGTTACAAGATATAAGTTATTGCCAAGTAAAGTCAACAGATAAAAACTCAAACAAAGCAAACCTCATCCTTGCAATCCACCTACTTCAGTTGCCTACATCTAGCATTAAAAAGAGAGAAGCAAATCCTGTTGTAGCACAGCATGCCATCCCTCCTGCACTTAGTTTTCTGGGCATCTTTGAAATTAAGGTGCCCTAGAAATAGTGTTTTCCCCACCTTGAACAGCACTGATCTTGCATCTCCTTTTTTCAGTTACCACTGCACTACGTGGATACATTCTGGGTGGCAAGTTTGGATCCATATGAAGAAGCAAGAGATGAAGACTCGTGCACAGCACTGAGCTCCCGCGTTAGTGCAGGGGGAGGAGAGTAGCAGGGACCTGAGGCCAGCTCCTGCTCCTATATCACACCCCTGGGAACTCTGGAATCTCCCAGCAGAAATGCAGAGATGCTCCACGGTGATCTGATATCCACCTTCCAAACGGGAGGAGAGGCAAAAATAACCCTTGCCCCCCGCTCAACAGCATGAGGTTACTTGCTTCAGACAGGAGTTCTGGGATGTGGGGCCAAGACTTTAACACAAGATAGAATAAGCCTTGGGTTGTTTTCCTTTGTTATTGATTCTAACTCTCCACCTGGTCTTGCCTATTTCAACATATTTTAATCAAAAGTTCCCAAAGAATCTACCACAAAGCAACTACAATAAAAGCAAAGCAGTTAAAATTGTACAGCCAGGATAAAAACCCCAGTAGTATAATGGAAAAAAGATCACTAGTAATGTCTTAAAAAAAAAAAAAAATGCTATCTGAAGGTGTTAAGAAGCCCATCCAACAGTGAAACATCCCTCATATATGTTAACACTGTGATTCTGTGATAACCTTGCATGTACCCTTGAGCTTCATTTTATCGTCCTAATTAGGAAGCAATGTTAAACATCTAGTTTATAAACCTTGTGGTCTGACTCTGCAACACTACAGAAGACAATTTGGCCTTAGAACACTTTAGTGCCTTAGTTCAAATCCTAAAATTTCTGATAGCATTTCGAAATTATTATTATTTTCCTGATTGCAAATCCACTGGCATTTAACGTTAGGACTAGAAGAAATACAGAAACATCTGTGACAAACTGTTTCATCTCAGATTAGATCAATCCTTGCAGATTTGATTGCAGTCAGTGAGAATTAGGAGGGTTAAAGAGAGATGATTAGGGACAATTCATCCAGTTATGGTATACATACGTCATCTTTCTGTTGCCCCGCTGCCATAACGTACCATTAGAGACTCATATAGATGTTTATAATATACTATAATTTATGGTGTTATAGTCATAGGCTATACATGTAATTCATAAAAAGATTAATTTTATTATTAGAGAGTTCTGTGAGATCAAAGCACATCATAGTAATTTTCCAACTATTCCTGTAGTAACTCAACTACTGTGTTTATAAACAATTTAGCTATGGAATCTGAAGGGATTTATTTTTTTTTTTTTAAGAAAAAGCAGAGGATGCATTTCTGAAAAGATTTGTACATTCTGTTGCTGTGTTTTATGCTATTTTATCAGTCCTTAAGCACCCACAGCTTAAAAACTCACCACCACTACTTTGCTTTGAACTGCTGGCAGGACAATTCAAGGACAGAAGCACAGTCTACACAAATAATGCACTCAGTCTTCATAGCAGTCTGAAGATCAGCAGAATGTATCACTTATATCTGAATTGATCTTATGGTTATTCTGAAAAATAAGTTCTAGTAGCCTTTTGGGGACTTTCTGCACTTTTAACTCAGTTTTGGCCAGACTAACTTCAGTGGTTCTCCTGGAGGAAAACTAATACAGCTTGCTTTGCATCTGGCCTTAAAGGAGATGGCAAGAAAGCCTCAAAACAAACCTCAGGAAAAGTCTGGCTACAACAGTTTTAGCAAGCATCCAGTAGGAAGACCCCAGAACTTGCATTATTTTTAAAGAAATGATAATGTCCAAAAAACCTCAAGCATTTCATTGAGCTTAAACTGAATGTGTAGCAGCTACTTATGAACAATTATGTAGCAGAATTTGTACCCACGTTTGTATCTCCTCCCACAGGTATTTTTCTATATGTAGTCAGAAAAAAAATAGTATTAACAAAGATGTCTTCATTAAACTATAATAAATTTGTGTAACTTCCTAAATTGAAATAGATTACTTAACACATCTTAAATTTATTTGGTGGAAACCCCATTTTTCTACCCACTTTTTACAACATTTTACTTAATTACAAATAAATATAGACCAGTTGAGTATGTCAAACCATAAATAATGGTTAGATATTCTACAATGGAAAGCAATATTTACTGAAGAAAAGCTAAAACTTTCATTAGTTCTTAATCATGTAGCTATACATTCAGTTAGTTCTTAATCATGTAGCTATATATTCAAATCATGAAAATAGTGCAGTAAAGCTTCTTACTTTTTGACTCTCATAGATAAGCTTATTAAGCTGAAAGGCAAAATTACACATATTTACCTGACAGCCATCACTTTGTTATTGAAAAATTAAGGACATTTAGTGTACCTACAAGGGAACTTAATCCTGAGAAACAGACAAGTTAGAGTTACTCAGCTAGATTTCTTATTTATAACTTTGTAAAACAAAATCCAAAGCTTTATGAACAATGGGAGATAATGTGATTACATGGAAAGATGGTATCTGTCTGCTCAGACCCTTCATATTTTAAGTTAGGAAGGTGGGCATTTTTGAAAATAAGTGTTACAAAAGCAAAACCAACGCAACAGTTTACCTTAAAATGAAGCAGATCTGAACAGAAGAGCAATCACAAACACCTGTTCATGGGGACAAAAACTGTAATCTTTTTTAAAGCTCCAATTTAGAAGGTTACAAGCTCAAATTCAGCTTTAGAATCCGAAATTATTCCTTGCGTTTACAGCAGCTAGTATTCTACCACATCTATCCTTCCTTTCTCTACATCATCACACAGAAACCTCTCAAGAGTTATCGCAGTCCTTGAGATACTGTTGTTTTGATTGTAAAATGAGTGGAAACAGTATCCTTTGCATGGGATTTATATAGCTGAGCACAGCACTAAGTCTAAAGCACCTTCCACAAAGAACAGAAATGTGAGCTGAATGCAAGTGCTACTATATATTTATGTATGTGTATAATTTATAACAACAACTGACCATGAAAGTAGAATAGGAAAGTTAACAGTCTTTTTTTCTTGGATGCATTTGTCATTTCTGCATATATCTAGAAAATCTTGCAAACACAGCCAAACTGATATATATTGGTGAAAGCCAACTGGAATCTATAGGTATTAAATGTATAGTCCCAGGCACACACACACACACATTAAGTGTACACAGCACATTTAAATACAAGACTACACACTATATAAATGCCAATGTAGAAGAAAAGCCATTTAAACATACTCCGTTATACCGTACTATAGAACAGAGTAGACTCTAAAAATGGCATTTATCCATGACATGACATTCAATAAACCTCTGAAGTATCAGGATGTATGAATCAATCATGTTGGTTTCCTACTGTCCTGGTTTGAGATAGAACAGGACTAATTCAGTTCAGAGATTTTACCTTTCAGCTCAGTCTCTTCTAAACCCCTGCACTTTCTGAAGTTACCAGCACATTGTCAGAGCGTCTGCTTCCTGCAGTGATAACATTCCATGTTTAGAATTACTCCCAAGAATTGGTATGTGCAGAAAGTTTCTTGCTTACATGTGCTCCAGTGCAGACCAAGGTTATGGATAAATCTTGTGCAACCACACTGGGGGTGCAGAAAATAAAAAGGCCAGACCTGTGGGACTGACCAGCAAGGGGCTCCATTCCATATATGTCATATTCAGTATAAAACTAAGGGATCACAAGGGTCAAGGTCTCAAGCTCTTCAGTGGCTGGCATCCAAGGAGAACTCTGTCTGTTCCACCTTTAATCCCAATCCATGAATTCCTGAAATGAGTTCCCATCTGCTGCTGAATCTAGTCTGGGACTTTCTCAATTTCTGCTCCACAGCATCAGTGGGGACCAGGGGGGTTGGGTTTCAAATTTTGCATATATTCCATTTTATTATTATTATTTTAATTAAAGATGCTTTAGTTTTCTTCACCGATCCGTAAGGCTTTCTCCCTTATTCCCTTTCTCTTCCCCACTGGGACGGCAGAGGGGTTAATAGGGAGCAATCAGTCATTCGTCTAGTGACTGCCCCAGCCCTAACCCTTGACACCTACAAACCAAATGTATCTCTTTTTTTATCAACTTACATATTTTGCTTTGACTCTCCTTTAAGTAATATGACATGTCTGCCAGATTTTATGGAGAAATTCATCTTACATGGAAAAGATGCTCTGCAAAATGAAGGCTGCAGTAGGATTCAAGCAGGACTCTAGAAATAGGAATGATCGAGAGGACGTCTATTAAAAGTGGGTTGGGGCTTTTTTGACATTTGATCACCTGAATTACTGTAACCTACAGGTTAAATCCTCCTACCAAAGAATCATAATTTTAACAGATGCTAGTGTGCTCCCAAGGACCTTCATTACATTTTACTTTTAACTTAATTGAAGGGGAGAAAGATGAATTAACAGCTCATGATAAGTGGAAATAGTTAAAAGCTCAGAGTTAGCAATAATCCTCTGCAGCAGGAATAAAACAGATACTAAAATTAAGTACTGCAGTGACATTTTCTACAATATTCATACAGAAATACCTGGAATTTTTAAAGTAAGTAAATAAAATATAAGCAATGAAATCAAACACCCCAAAACCCAAGGATCATTTCCTCTGGATCTTAAGAGTTCAAGAGGAACATATATGCAGACAAAAAGAAATATATTCAAATACTTAATTGTTTCAGTGATTTGCTTTCTGCCACTCTTGTGCTACTTATTTTACAATGTTTCCAGAAAAATCTCCGCTGAAAGCTGTTACTGATCTGCTATTACAAAGCATCAACATTGCACTGAATAAACACCTAATCCAAAGCAAGAAGGGGATGAGAAAACAAGCAATTTTACACACAACTAAAAGGATTTGGAAGGAAAAAGCTATAGCCCTTAGGTCTTGTAACTACCAACACCAGTTCTGCTCAGCTTTTGTTACAACAGCAAATTTTTAACAGATAAAGGCAGCTTTTACTCAAAGAAAACTGGCATGAAAAGGCTTCTCTGTAACTCAAATGCAGCTGGTGTGTTACATTCCCAGGCAGGATGTTCTGTGGAGAAATGTGCTACTACGAGGGATTAGAAATCATGTTGCTACAACCCCAGGGAAATAATGCAGAGGAAAAGCAGATGGTTTCCAACCCCAGACTTCATAAGTCCAAAAGACCACTTGAATTCCCTGCCCTATACCTGTGATAGGTCTCAAAAAAGTCTCTCCTGGAAATGCTTTAGAGATTCACCCGAAGTTTATCCAGGTAAATCCAGAGAAGCCATGCCAGTGCTTTTATGCTTTGGCTCAGGCTCAGACTGGTAACACTTAAGGCATCATAGATCAAACAGAAATTTGTTAAGGGAAAGATGGTCATCCTACTAAGTTAATAATATTATCTCAGAGAAGAAAAACAAAACCAAAACACCAACAAACAACAAAAAAAAAGGAAACACACACACACACAGAAAAACAAACCAAACCAAAGCCACAAATCACACAACTGAACCAAACCAGAGAAACAAAAAAAACCCACAACAAACAAACAACTTCCCCCCCTCCCCTCCCATCATTTCCACTGATTATCATCAGCTTTCCAGAGCTTGTAGGAGCTTGTCCTTTTACAAACATTTCCTATGGGCAGAAGAAAAATATTAAAGCTGCCCAACTGATGCCATTTATTCTGATATAGTCATCGGCTGCATATAAATAGAAAACATCTTGATTTTCTATGCTCAGGGGACCACCTGAGCACAGGAGTGGGTAGAAGAGGGAAAAAATAATTGTAGTATTTCTGGTGAAATCAGAGATAACCTGTGACACCCTATCCAGAGCACAAACATCTAGCATATTGATGCAGTATTAACTAACACAAGTCCCTTTTCTCACACGTAGTATTAAAAGTGTAGATGGGTCAACAGCAGAAAGTTCTGTTGCTCACTTCCCACAACTGCTGAGATAGTTTCAGCTACAAAATCCAAGGTTGTTTATATGTAGTGCAACATAAGACAAAGAGATAGTGGGCACTCAATATTAATTCTACTATTAGTAAGATTTAGCTTTGCAGTATTAACTGGTTAATCCTCATATTTTAGTTGTGAAGCTTGAGTGAGAATTTAAGTGTAAGACTTAAAAAGTAAGAGACTTGTTACAGCTACACCTTTATTCTATAGTGACAGCAATGAATAAACTCACAAAGCCACAGCAGATCAGCTTTACTCTTCGGCAATCTTTCCGTGCAAAATTAGTATTAGAAAACTGCATTTATAGCAAATTTTATGGAAAATACCCAGTAAGTTTAATAGGATGATTGCAAAATCTTTACTAATGGCTACTCTGAAAAAGAACATGCTATGAATCATGATTAAACAACAAAAAAGACAAATTCTGTATGATAAATGCAGAAATTGTCAGAGAATGGACAACAACCTTATTGTATTTTTTTTTTATTATTATAAGAATAGTAAAATAATCAAAGTATTATGAACAATTCTTAGCTTCTTCAGGATAAGAATGTATGTCTCTGGTGTCAGCTGACTGAGCCATCACATTTGTTTTGTAATGAAGTAACAGGGAAAGTTCCCAAATGATTTTCAATACCTCAGAATTAAAGCTTTGGATCTGGGGGTGGGAAGGAGTGACAAGGAAGGAGAAATCTTTTCAGTGTAGAATTACATAAGTGATCACTTGCAATCCCAGGCATCTTCCCTGAGTGATTCAGAGTCTGAGAGGTGTTTTTTTTGTACTTACTTCATCCCTATGTATCAGACAATACATACTGACAGCAGGAGATAAACTTCAGCCTCTGCATGTTAATCAATATATTTTCTGGTCATTTACCACTAGATGTATTGGTGCATATATATCATAAATAGGATTCTAAACTCACAGTTTCATTTCCAATACATCAGAAATTAATCTAAGCCATTCTTTTCATGTGGCCATTAAGCTCTTGCCTGTATACAGACAGAGCTGAGTCCAGCACTGCAAAGCAGCAATTGCTATCCACTTTTTTTTTTTTTTTTTTTTTTTTTTTTTAAAGCTTGCACTTAAAATGACCCAGCTTGCATATCGACTGAGAAATAGAGTTAGGTAAGAGTTGGGCATAGATGAATGTGAGGAAATGTGCAAGTCACTGAGCCCTGCCTCCTTCAGTTGCACAAAGTCACGAAATAGGTGCCTGCTACTTTTTGATCTCCTTCTTTACTCATCACACTATTTATATCCAAGAAGATATTTCAAGTCTCTTGTCTGACAACAATTTTCTTGTTGTGCTCATCGTAGTGGCTTGCTAAGATAGAAATAATCTCCTTCCTGAGAAGTAGCAGGGAGAAAAATACATTTCACATTCTTCTAATTCTTTTTTTCATAGGTTCTCAGTGGCTAGGACACAACCATTGTGCTTTGGAGAGCTAGTTTTATTGTGATTTAATCTATGAGTTTTGTCATGGCAGAAATTTTAATTCTTGCAGCTAACACCTGCATTAATAGATATTTGCTGACTTCAGATCACTTGTTTCAGTACATTCTTCAATTGTTTTTTGGATTTTTAACATATAATGGAACTATCAGCAGAAAGAGTTGTTCAAGTGCAAACATGGTAGTTCAATGCAGCATTCACCAGTGAACTCACAGCATCAGGTCACAGAGGCAGCCACTGCAACACTCGGCAGCTGAGGATGTGATACCAGCTCACCTCCAGATGACAGAGGTGTTTGCTCTCTTCAGAAGGATCCAACTCTTACTCTTTTCAGACAACACAGTTTGTAATTTCTCCTTTGGCTCCTCTACCTTTCAAATTAACAAGTCCCTGCTTCCTATTGTTTTCCCTTGGGTCTTCTTAAGTCTGCCCTGCTGGACTTTAAATATCTTTACTCATTAATCACCTTAACTAAGTTTGGTTTATGATGGATTCAATCTCTAAGACTTTACAAATGAATAAAGCATTACACAAATGGAGCAAACTAATAATTGAACATTAGCCATGTTTACAGTGAAAATATGTTGTTCTTTCTGTTGTTGCACACAACAGGAATTCCTTTCTACTACCAAGTCTCCATTCTTTCATTATTTGCAGCAGAGCCACTGAAGAACATCATTAGGAGCAGTAATTGTCTCACAGGATCTGTTCCAGGAGATATACTGTGCAATGCCAGAGAGGACAGTTTATTTACATCCTACATACACAGATGAAGTCTCCTATTCTTAAAATTAGCAACTTCATTCTACCATACTTGCTTCAGCGTGAAGTGTTTTAAAATATCTTGCAGATGGTTTTGATGCTTCTATCCTCTTTTCTGAAGTCTAAAGAAACATCAGCAAGATGCAGTTATATCTGGTACAGGCATTGAAGAGAGGAGGTTCATGGGGCTTCTAATGTTTTCTAAAATGTCTCTTTGTAGAAAGTAACAATGTAGTTGTTCATTACACAGTTTCCATGTCTTTTTTATGGCAAACTTTTCTGGTCACACTTTCCAAATGAAGGGTTTACTATTTACTTACCTGCACTTCAAAAGGGATGAGAGCAATATTCCCATTGACCACAGTGAAAAACGAGAGGAGAAGTCTATTTCACAATACTGAGTCAAGTTTAGCTTAAAAATACCATCATTAAGATGTGTCAATAAATTAGTTGAAATAGGACTATGTGAGTATTTTCCCAGTTTCTTTTTCAGAATTTGTGTTCATTGGTAACAAAAATTCATAACCAAAACACAGTAAAAAATTTGGAAAACAATACTTTTACAAGGTAGACTCTTCCTAAAAGCACATAATATTCTTTTTCCTTTTTAATCCTATATTTTCATTACAAGAACCATTCAAATTTTCCTAACAAAATTTGCACAAAGTAGACCTCATCTATTCAGACTGTCTTTCTGTGCTTTTCAGCATCAAGAACCTGTGAGAAGGCTACAATTTAAAAAACCTTAATCTTTACATCTAGAAGTCTTCAAATAACAATATAAAAACCTTGCACCCAAAAAATTTTGCCTAGGACTAACTATTTTCAATTTCTTTGGGTAATCATTTTTTTTTTCAGTCCTGCACACCATGTTTTGGTCTTGTCTTAAAACAAGATTATTTTAAAAGAGGAGTTAAAAGTTCTCTCCCCTTTTCCTCATGTCTATAAATAGAAAAGAGTTTAACGTCTTAAAGAAAACAAGAAGTCTTTGATGTTTTCTCAGGAAGAGCAAGACAAACTGTTAAAAGAAAAAACATCCCTCGGTGACTTTTAGCTAATTCAGTAACAGAATACAATACATACTTAATTCCTTTTAGGTCATGCCTGTTATGTCATTCTTCTTGTCACCAATTCTCTTAACAACACTACAACACTTCTCCAGAGATGCAAGTCACTTAATGAAAGTGGGTGTTTGTTCTAAAAATACACCCACAGTCAGATGTCTGAGTGTGGGGTGTGTACACACCTTCACTCCAAAGCTTTACTGGGGGGGGGGTATGTGTGTGTATACTCTCAAAATGACAGCACAGAAGATGTCAAAATGTAATTAACATATAGGTACCCCCCAGTGGACTCATTAGCAGAGAATTTAAACAGGGGATATGTTAATAGAAACCATAAGGACTCCTAAGCTTGTCCAACTGCAGTTCTTAATTTTTAAGGCACTGCTCTTTCCAGTGTTGCCACTGGTGATTAAAATTTCTTGGAACTACCACACAGACACTTTGTCTGTCTTATAAAAGAGTGTTTACATTAAGACACCTATTTTAGTATCCCTTTCATGACAGCTGCAGAGGATTCCTGCAAAGTGTGAACAGCAGAAGTTGGATAAAATGGCTGAGATGATTTTGAAACCACACGCTTGTCATCAGCAGTCCCACTCCGAGGGGCTGGACTGGCCAACCCCTGTGATTCTGCAAATACATGAATTAATGACTAAAACCTTTTTTATTCTACTCAGTTTTGTCCTTTATTCTCTTCAGAATTGGACTTCAATGAGGTGGAGCAAAATTGGTCCACAGAGCCTGCAAGAGGTTTTGCCATGTGTAGACTCTGGAAGCAGGACTTGCAAGTAAAGGTAAATGGTTGAAAGGTATCAAAGTGGGCAGCTATGAAGGTCTACTTCTGAAACATAGAAAGCATTAATAGAGGGTGTTTTTTCTTCTTGTTCCATTCCCCCTCCTCTATTCCATTCCATTCCATTCCATTCCATTCCATTCCATTCCATTCCATTCCATTCCATTCCATTCCATTCCATTC
>JAOEGS010018663.1:11752-26912 GCA_025447755.1 Corythornis vintsioides | reverse complement strand
ATTCCATTCCATTCCATTCCATTCCATTCCATTCCATTCCATTCCATTCCATTCCATTCCATTCCATTCCATTCCTGTTACCTACTCAGCAACAAAACCTTCACCACTTTTTGGCAATTAGGACAGTAGCTTTTTCCCTTTTTGATTGCAAAAAAGATCTGGAATTCAACTTTCTCCTTTCCAAGTAAAGAACTTCCTAAAAATCTTAAGTTGTTAACTTCAGTGAAAAGAATGAGAAAAGTCAATGAACTAAACTAAGAGTCTTTTAACAACGGTTGTGGTCCACTATATAGCTGTAAAATATCATTAAAACGTCTGTGGATTAAGGTTTAGAAATTTTGTAAAGAAAAGTTTAGTGTTGCTTTGTCTACAGTAAGAATATGTAATTTTATTTTGTTTTTTTTTAATCCATCATGCTTAATGCCTCAGAGTCACATAAATTCTCCGACCTCATGGCTTTCATCTATATATAGCCCAGTTCAAAACATGTGTGCAGATGTCAGGCTCTGAACAAAAGCTGAATAGAAGTTAGATTTCCAGCACTGGAATGGTAGCTTCCATTCTTCTGAAAGTATGAAGGGAAAGAATTAACTCCATATCTGGGATCACAGTTTCATCCACTATTACAAAAATATGTGCTTTTACTTTTCACTACACAATGTACTCTTTGTTCACAAGTTTTTGAAATTTTATTCACATCGTCAAGATGCTTGTATCAAGACATCTCTGAAAAGTTCAAAACGTGTGCCTTTTACTCAATCTAGGACAAACTGCATCTTGCATACATTAAATATGACCATTTCATTAAATTTTTGAGAAGAAACAGTATACAGCCTGCATATGTGGTTTGAAATTAAGATTCCTCTTCTCAGTCATGGCACTTTTCCACATCATGTTTTAAGAGAAGGACTGAACAAATCACAAAGTGTTTACAGCCCTGCCAGTATTGTAAAAGTCTCAGTAAAACAGTGGTTTTGATGACACCATCCATCATAAGGTTTCACCACAACCTAGGCTAGAGGTCATAGGCTCCAATCAACTGTTTTCTGTTGAATTCAAAAAGTTACTTAACACCTTGCAAACTAGAAGTTGAAAATTCATTGATCTTAAAATGTTCCTCAGTTGCATTTCTAACATTTTCATTACCAGTCCATGAGTCGTAAGTGTCTGAGACTGGCCTGACTCCACAGATGTAAATTATGGCTCAAACAGAAAAGTATTTGCTTCTAAGCATTCTGGAAAACTAATTTCCTGCATGTCACCTGCAATTAATGATAGCTGAATGAATAAGGCAAAAACTTTTGTGTGAAGACACCCAAGATGAATAACTAGATTTTGATTATTTCATTTTTCATCTAAACAACTGCAAGTACTGCTGAAGGCAAGCACAGCAAGTAGCTTCAAGCTACTGACAGCTTGTCAGATGCACCAGAAGTGATAAAAAAGTTTAAAGAAATATTTCCCAGTTTCAATTCCCGATAGTAGATTCCATTAAGAAAATATGAAAGTGGTAAATATATAAATAAACAGACACTGGCTATCCTTCTTTTCATGTTACCTCACTTCTGTTTTCTTGCTCACATAGAAGCATTCCCCACACCCCAGGGAAGCAACGTTTCACTACTAAATACAAACTTGACAAACAAATTTAATTTCTGAGAATTAGAAGGAGAAAATGAAATTATTATTGTGCCTTGCTGAAGAATTATTTTTCAGATAGAATGAAATAATTAACATTTGCTCTCCAGAGAAGACTCCCAGATGGCCCAAGTCTGAGAACACGGGAATATTGCCAGTGGAAATGGCAGGTTATGCCTCAGTGATCTGAAAGCTGGTGCTTCAGTTGTCATGTTAATGGGCAAGAATTTCACCTCTGGAACTTTACATCTATTCCAGTAGCATGGAAGCAAAAGAGAAGGCCAAGGAAGTACACTTGTGACCTTGTGAGACAGTCTCCAGCTGCACCTGGAGTCATGGCTGAAGAACAGCATGGCTGTCCACAATAAAAAGAGCTACCCCAGGAATGATCAATAGATCATCATTATCTTTCAGGAAAGCTCAGAGGAGAGGTATGACTCAGACACACATTTTGTATTAGAAGTAGCTCGTGTGGCTACAGTGGACAACCCTAAAAATCATTCATCTCATACATGAATGATCCTGTTCAGACCCACAGGACAGATGTTTCCTGCATTGCAGCAAAGCAAGCGGAGTGTAACAGCCTCAGAAATGACCCCTTCTCTTTCCTCCTGTATAGTTTTACAATCCTGCCCTCCCATCAGCAATCTCTTTACTTAAGTCTTTCCAAACCAAGCAAAATAAAAGGCAGAAGCCTTTCCCCTGCACACACACACAGGTAAACCAGAAACTCCAAAGTAAATGATTTGCTAATTTACTGAATATAGTGAGGAACACTTGAGCTTACAGCTTACTGAAGAACAATCACCCTGTTTCATGGGAATTAAAAAGGTAGGACAACAGGGTATTTATGTAAGCTCTGCTGTAATTTGACATCCTTGTTGAGTAGACTAATTCCTGTTTTGAAAGTTTGTCTCCAATCACTTTGAATTAGGCACAGAAACTGAACCTCTCAAAATTCAGACATTTAACTGATCACCTACAGAAAAAAAATAAGTCTCAGTGTCCTGAGGTATTGAAACCACCTCAATTAATTCATCATTAATTAATATCAAGGTTTGGTATGTTTTTGTTTTGTTTTTGTTTTTTTTTTTTCTTTATGGATACAGTAGCCTAGAGATTTCTCCCTCATTTATCTCTTTGCCTAGGATCTGTCAATGAAGCATAACAGCTGAACTGGTGGCATCACAGCCATTGCCATAGCAACACCCCAATTTCCCAAGCATCATCATGGCTCTGCTGTCACTGACAGATGAAAGAAAAGCAAGACTAAGGGAATGTTTGCTGAGCATTCAAACAGCACTCTAGTTTCAGGTACCCTACTCAGGTAGACCAGACTCAATAGCTTCAGCTACAATACTGGCACAAATACTTTTAAATAACAAACAAACAAACAAACAAGGGTTTGATTACTGTTGTATTTTACATCTATCTTAACACAGAAATTAGTTAGTTCCAGTAATCCTCAAACAGTGAATAGATGATTACTTCAATATAGACACTTGATTTTGTTGATCAATCCCATTCCTTATATCCTTTCTATCACAATGTAGGTTATGTAAATAAGAGATGACCTCTTCACGTGCTTTTCTGCAGTAGCACTCAATGTAGCCCATAATGCATGCTAGGTTTTAAACACAAAGTTGATTTACAATTTCTTTGCCTACTGCTGACATTCATTATTTGCTAAACACCCCTAATAGCAAATTGATATTCACAACAGCATAGGTTTCAATGATAGTTAACAAACAAAAAAGCTCTGGAGGAAAGCTACCACATTAATAACGAGATAATAATTGCTGAAGATACCAGTAAAATGAGCACAAATGAAAAAAAAATATTGAATGCCACCTTTTTTAGCAAGAGTTCTGAACTATGGTGAAATTTTAAAATAGCATGATTTCCAAGAATGACCTATAGAGTGTATTTCTCAGAAGGAAACTTAATGCTAATAAAAAATAAAAGCCATTTAACTACAAACTGTTATGCTTTTCATACAGCCAAGCCAATTAATCACTGTGCTCCTATCAGAGCATTCCAAATGTATTATACATTGACAAGTTGCCTACACTGTAGCAGCCTTATAATAGAAAGTAAAAGGCAAGAGCAGAAAAAAAGTCCTAACACAGTAAACACACACTGTCTTCTGCAGTCTCCCCTGTTACAGAGCTGCTCAGAATCAAACCTCCATACTTCCCTTCTTCCCAACTCACAGCTTCCCAATTCTAACATCGATTCTAAGATCTAACATTATTTGTTTGTTTAATTTCCTTGGTTTTTATTTTTTTTCCTCAAATCCTGTAACCTGTTGAGGGATTCACAACAAAAAAGGCAGGACTTTTAGAAGACTCAAGCAGTCCCAGGCAGCTCATCTTAAACAGCCATCCATCCCACCTCAAGCTGATCTAATAAATGTCTGTGTCTAAAGGAAAGCTCTGCATTAAAAGATAGGTCTATAACCAAATTAAGTTGTTTCTGTCAGTCAGGAGAGGGGTAAAGAACAACATGGATTATCTTCCACTATTATATATCACACAAAACCATGTTTTGATGCTTTAATTCACAGTGCCTGGTACCTTAAAAGAGAAATGGCTGGCTGCTTGGAAAAAGAGAAATGGTGTGATGGCTGAAAATGTTTTGTGATGCCTGAAAGTTATGATTTACAACCCATGTTTTCTTCTCTTAGTGAGGAAACGTCAACAAAAAATCTAAGTGAATTTAAACTTTATTCTTAATCTATCAGGAACATGTCTGAGCTGTGATATGAATCTACTCCATTTACTGCATCCTCCCTATTTCATAGAATCATTTAGCTTGGGCTAAATGATGACTGAGCAGCCTGTTCCAATGCTTAGAAGTCTTTTATTACCTGTATTTCCTTCTTTGCTGAGCCCTACCGCCTCCTACCCCATCCTCTCACCATCCTACCTCCTCCAGTTTCAGCTCAGCACTAGGAACCCATTCAACTTCATTTCTTCTCTTTCCATTGTGAACAGTCTCATCCTTCAGACATGCACACAACAGTCAAATTAACCAGCTCACCTCCACTTATTCCAGTGCATTTCCCACCTGCCCTGCCTAGGAAAGCAGTGAGCAGCTTTCTCCACTTCCTTGTCTGAAATTCCTAGAGTTCAGAACCTCCATCCTGTCAGAGTGCTAGACTCACCAGAACACCCTTCATTCATGTCCCCAGTGCAGCACACATATAAAAATTGCAAGTATTTACCTGGAGAGAACAGTAATGATGTTCTACTATCAAAGGATTAAAGTTTCCAACTATTTGGCTATAAACCTATAATCTCTAATATCTTCCTGTTCTCTCTCACTTTTACAATGCAGTACCATTTATGTCTTTTACTTGCTTGCTCTTAGAAAAGTACCTTTCACAGGAGGGGACCTAGTAAGGATTCTTGATGAGGGTTAACTTGGGAGATATAAAGAGAAGAATAGTAGTTCACCTCCCTTTCAGGTCTCAGTGTGGAGGATTGATTCAGATAACATCACTAATCTGAAATTTCTCTTTTGTTGCCTATCAACAATTTTAGTAATTTCTGCACCAGCTGAAAGACTCAGGGTTTGGAAAGCGTACCCAATTGCAAAAACTGCTCAGCCAAAAAGCCTTCTTAGAAAAGAGTCGACAAAGGCACTTAGAAAAAATTTAAAAAAAAGGATTAGATCTCCCCGTGGCACTGCTATGGAGTCCTTAGCCCCTCTGCTTCCCCCGTGATCGCAGCGCACATGGGTGCACAAGGCTGGAGACCCACCCACTGTGCTCTGGATTTGCTGATTCCTGAGAGTCCTCTTTTCTCAGGAGACTAAACCAGTTCTTTTCAAAGCAGATGTGTCACATAACTGCTCCCAGCCTTCACTCTGAGCAGCAGAATTGCATTTGTCCCACCTTCTCTTTTATCTTGCCTAGCTGTTGAAAGCACACGACAAGGCATGTTTGCCTTCACTGTTTCAATGTTTTGTTGCTGGTACAGCACCAAATTTAATTTCCTATTTTAGACATGCAACACTGGGAACTATAAATATAAAAAAACCCAGCAGTAAAATCTTCACACATTTAGCTTTGGGTATGCCTCAGCACTAGAAGGCTCAACTACTGCAATTAAGAAGTGATATTTCAGGTAATACAGATGTACTTATAAATATTTATTCATCTGCTTTTTTATTTTAGTCTAAGACATAGGACCATGATCTGACAGCTGTGGTGACCCACCAGCCTGAGAAGGAAGTCAGTATTTTGTGAGAGCAAGATAATAACTTTATGCAAAACTATTCTCACTGTACATTTTTCTAAAGAGTAAAATCATTAAAAGTACAGCATAATGCTCTGTAATTATAATCTAAGTCATTTCCCCTGTTAAAAATACATTCTAATTGCTTTAAGTGAAAACACATCATTATAACTTCCCTTGAAAGGGGAACTAATAAATAGATTAGTAAAATCCTACAGTCAGTACATTAAATCATGTTTATTCATTCAGCTGAGACTGGAACACGTAAAGTGCATCTTCTTATGGAAAGACACAATTAGGGAGAATGGCTGGCTCATGGGATTAGCTGAGGGATTTTGAGTTTTCCACATCTAGCTTGGTGGTGTGAATCCTGCTCAGCTTGGCGTTGACTGAAGCTTATTACCATCTGCTGCCTGTTCACTGTCCTACATAAAACAAATAGGTTGTCTTTGCCCAGTTCCAAGCTCACAGGTGTCTGGTATGACAGGAGCTGACAGTAGCAAGCACACCTTTAAGGAATGGCAGCAAAGATGCAGAAGACTTCCAAAATGGACCAGAGAGGCTTATGTGATTTGGTATGAGCAATCTATCAAAGCTGCACTTTGGGAAGAGACAGTGGAACAGCTATTACCTCCATTCCTTACTGTGCTTCAGCCAAAGCACTCAATGTAGGTGACTGCATCCTTGCATAAAACTTATACATGTTATAATCTCCACTAGATTTAAAAATCAAAAGAAACTAAAATGCCAACTCCATTTTTCAACCTTGAAAGCTTACAGAATTTCTAAACTTAAAGAAGGATTTTAATAGTTAAAATATAGTTACTCTAATTGGTGTGGCTGTCCTCAGAGTCTCAGAGAACAGGTTTGGTGTGAAGAGTGAATTTTTACAGTTCCTGTGACCCCCAGAGCAGCTGTACAGGCAACCACTGGACACAGAAAGAGAGTAGCAAAGAGAGTTATGGATTAAATTATCCAAGTCTCTTTTATTATGAATCTTTAGATGAACAGACCTATTTCCTCCAGTCACCCAATACTCTCAGATAAAACTTCTTTTGTGAAATAAGCAGTAACTCATACAAGGAGCAAACTAGCAAAGTGACAGAGTAATTACCTTGTGAAAGCACTGTGTTGGTACCCTATCTGAATTACAGCAACAGTAAGTATGGAATTAAAAGGATAATGAGTATTTGCAATGTACTTCACTCTCTAGCAAGGAGTTCCCCATCAAGCTTGTTAATAACCACAGTCACCATTTGAGGTTCTGTGAAAGCCTTTCAGGAAATCTAGCCCAGTGAAAACCCCTGCATTTCAAAGTTTTAGTTTCAGAAGAGATGAAAACTTGAGGTTGTTAAAATTACATAACAAATGTTTTGAAGTAAATAACTGGAAATCTCTCACTTTCCAAACATACAGATTTAGAGTTAATTCTCAGTGATGATGTGCTGACTCTGCCTCATTTGAGTTGCATTTCAGGCTGCTATGATTTCTCCACAGGCCTGAATCTTACACTGCTCATTATGTGACTCCCATGATAACATGTACCTTTAGGTCAAACTAAACAATGTGTCTTGAGGAGTGATTTTTTGTAAGGAAGCCCAGAAAAGGAAAGAAAAGAATAAATTTAAATATTTATTTTCATGTCTAATAAAGACAAAGTAAAATATTTGTTTTGAATTTTAAAATTAGAAAAGTCAATCTAAATTTAAAATTAAAGCTATGCTCTTATTTGTTATGAAAACATAATTCTTATAGGAATTGTATTTCTTTGAAGGGAATATTAGCAGAAACTTCCCAACTGGCTTCTAATTACTGTACCTGTCAGCTCTGTAAACATTTCTCGTTGTAGTCACTTAATTCCCATGGTCCTTCATAAAGTAAACAAAATCAGCCAGAACTGAAACTTGAATTATTATTATTTTGTTAAATAGTAAATTTGAAGCTTTTCTTGAGTTTTTATATAGCTTTTTAAACATGCAAACTGTTCAATAATTTTTCATTGTCTCCTACATAAGGATGTCTTCTTTTTTTTTGGTACAATTCCATTTTGTACAACAATGGAAAAGTTTCCATTTATTCCAGAACACAATCGAGACCTCACTGTTTTGCAGGCAGAGATATATATTGAAACCCCCTAGGACAAGTTGACCCCCTAAGTGTTTTATCCCACCGAGCATGTAAGTTTCCTTCCTTCAAGAGGAAAGATGGGACATTTGGCAGAAGCATTCACGGGAATCGTCTTGCTCTTCAGATCCACATCCCTCTTTGGATGATAAATGACAACTATTAGGCAGTCTGCTTTCTCATGACAGAAAACACCAATCTACTGAAACCTGAAAAATGTGGATTTTGACAGGACAGGGAGCCACTGTGACAAGTTCCATGAGCGTGCAGTCTAGAAACTGCACTGGGTTTCATATGTATATTCTACATATAATTTAAAATAAAAGGAAATAAAATAGAAAAACTGTGATGTACATATGTAGACAGTAAAATAAAGCAAAACAGCTGATTTCTGAATCTGAAATTCTGTCCTATGAATCTTAGTTCCAGATGAAACAAAATTATTATAAAAATAGAACCTTGCAGGTTGGAAAAGAACCTTGGGATCAAGTCCAACCATTAACCCTACAAAGTCACCCCTAAACCATGTCCCCCAACACCACATCTAAACGACCTTAAACACGTCCATGGTGTTCACTCAACCATCTCCATGGGCAGCCTGTTCCATTGTCTAAAAAACAATAAAAATAATGATCCTTCTGCAGGTATTGAGTATCTATTCAAAATAGACAAGCCTTATGGAAGAGTACATAAAATTTATAATTCACTGAGCATCTTCCAAAGTAACAACAAACATCTTTAAATTAATATCAAAGAAAAGCAAGGGAAAAAAATGGCTGTGTAAATTGTAGCACCTTTTAGTTAGGCATCTAATCAGACAAAATGAGAAACAGAGATGACAACCTGCTCACTGTAGTAATACTGTATATTTGACATGTCACTTTTACAGCAGAAAGGTTATGTAACCAACACCACTTTGAATTCACTCTCCTGCTATAACTGGATATAGTGCATTTTTCTGCTTCCATTTGCCACATGGTAGAGGTTAATAATATATTAAAGATCAAGTTAATAATGTTGAACAGTTTCAATAGCTGAAAATGTATCTGTATTTCCTACTTCACTTCAGACTATGGAACTTTGGTAACTATAGAGAAGGCTCCTGACAATATCATCACTCAGTCCATTTATCTATCTTACCCTTCTCATATACATATATTTGCATACAGTATCTCTTGATATAGAAGAGCAGGCTCCATTTAGCTTCAGTGAGACTGACTGCAAGAAGCAACTATAGTTGTACAAACAGCTGCTGATTCCAACTTCTACCTAAAACACAAGAAAATGTCATGTCTGAAATCATTCCTGGTTCAACTTGCTCTAACGAGAAGGCACGATGCAGCTCTGTGCAGAGAGCTGACACTTGCTTCACTCTGTTCAACAAGACTCTTTGGTCTCCCTTTGACAAGCTATTTGGGACATAAGCCCTTGCACACACTTTAGTTACAGTGCTTCATAAAATAGAATCCACTGAATGATCATACGTTTGTACAAAATTACTTATGCTTGGCAGGTTTTGTAGCCTTTGTAACTTGGTATTTACAGCTTCCTTTAAAAGAAAGCAAATCAGAACAAAATGTCTAAATGACATTCATACTGCTAATAAAATTGTGCACAACTCTAAGTAAAGGTTGTATTTGTAAATATTATATTATAAACTGAATTTCATCAGGGAAAGTTTAATTACATCTTTTCTTAAAGTTTAATCATACTGTAAAGATGAAATTGCAGCATTATAATTAACTTTCGTGATTAAGAAAAAATATGGTTTAGAAGTTGGCAAATATTAAAATATTGCTATTATCATGGTATTTTAAAATAAATATTGAAAAGAAAAACTTGTCTATGATATGACAATATTATAGAATGGATTTGACTAACTTCTGTGAATAGATTTCATACTTAAAATTCAGATGATAATGCACTTTGGAAGAAAACCAAATATTTTTACTATATAGTTTTAATTTGTATCCACATCTAACATAATTTTACATTACTTTTGGCCTGTATTTTGGAAAAAAAAAAAAAAAAAGAATTCTAGAAAAGTGCCAAAGAAGTCACAAAAGCTGCAGCAGGAATAAAAGTTTTTCTTAATATCCATTATAATCAAAAGAAAAAGAGAAAGTGAGAGTGAGAAATGATGAACTTTCATAGACAAAGTTGATTTGTTTTTTATAAATAAACTTAGGGATATAAGTTAATATTTTGACAGCTCTAAATATCAAGCAGGAACATCCATCCTAGGTTGTTAAGGAAAATGGGTGTGAGTCAACCTAAGTAGGTTGGAAGAGGGTGTCTCAGCTTTCTCTTAAAGCAATTGAGTTTGGCTTGTGCAAAACAGGCTTCAAATAGAAAAATTACATTCTACATTGTAAGAGGCCACTGGCTGGCTGTTTGCTTTGTGATTAAATGGCACAGGCACCACTATAATGAGGCAGTCTATCAAAGTCTTCTACCTGGTTGTTTACACTCCATGAGACTGTATGAATGAAGGGTTTTAAAGTTTTCATTAAGTCCTTGGCTGCTGTGCATGCACAAACACAAAGCCAATTATTTTAAAGGCACACGGGTTTTTACGCTTTTTATCTTTCTTGAGAGCATTATTGCTGCTGCTTATGCCTCACTGAACAATACAAATAGGGACTAAATTCCTGTCTTTCCAGCAGTTCGTAACAATTATCCTATTTATACCTAAAATATGTTCTAATATGTAAGCATCAAGGCCTTAATTTGAATTTTCAATTGCAATAGTAAATTCGGTGGGGCAGAGAAGGTTTAATGAAATTACAGAGATATCTTAAATAGAAATATGGAGCTGGCTGAATATGTATGTTCCTCTATACTATTTACTTTCTCTAAATCATTTCACTTCAGGGAGAAAAAAAAAAAAGTACTATCTTTTTTTATTTGACTAAAAGAGTACTCAACAGAGCAATCAATATATAAACATTTACTCAGCTACCCCCCCATCCTCCCAGTGTCGTCTTCTATTATTGTTTCCTCTATCTGTAAAATGGTTTTCTCTCTTATTTTTTATATTCTAGACCCTGATAATGTAAACATTTCTACAAAGACAAATTATTGACTTAAAAAAAACCCCAAATCTATAGCAATATTTTCTGAACTAATTCTGAACTGACATGGAAGAAATGTCCTGAATTCCAAGAGTGGCAAACCAAGTGACTCATATCTCCACATTTTCTTCAGGTTACCCATCCTGAACTTCAAGTCCTCTACAATGTTCTCCTATATTCAGTGGTGATACTTATGTTTTTTTTATATTAATTTTTACATCCCTTTGGCATTTAAGTGTGTATTATAATGTCATGCTTTTTTTCTCAAAAAAAACCAACCCAAACCAAAACAATACCTTACAACCAAAGAATGTATTTTTTTTCTTATAATATCTCATAATTAGATATGCTTTTGAAGATATAAAACAGAATAAAATAGGTTCTGCATCATGTATTTCAGGGGATTTATCTTAAAGAACTCCTTACATAAATACATTTACCTATAGCTATATTCTGCTACAGACCAAGCAGGTACTTAACTGGTAAATTTAGATGCTCCAAAAGCTGGAAGGCTAAATTAAAACACTCTGATGTTTTGGAAGAACAGCCTAATGGAAGCAAGTTAATAGATCATGAGAAGCTACATATATCATCACTGAAATTTCTAAAATATTTTTACCAATATTATGATTGTTCAGCAGAAATAGCCTGCCTCCCAATCTCTAACATCTGTTGCAGTTGAAAATGAATTAATTATATCCTCCTTTAGAGAAAATAAGAATATCTATCTAAGCCACAGATTTATTGTTTCTGTCTTTACCTGAGACATGGAATTTGCATTAATTTCTCATGCAGCAGATTAAGATCATTCAGTTAGGAAGGCACAAAATGTATCCCCAAACCATATTTAATTCATTGATCTTAGAAGATAAAAGTAGCAACCAATTTTTCTAAGAAAGAATAGAAAGATTTATCTTATATGTAATATTCTGGGTGGGGTTTTTTTCAATTTAAGTGAAGATGAGAAGTTTGAATTTTTATATAAGTATATAGCTCATATCATTAATGTCCTTTTGTCAGAAACTGTGTCTCCAGCCACTGAAGTTGTATTTCAGAAGAAATGGGTACATGACTAGAGAACATACTGGTACAACACAGTGTATCGTAGGGAGAAAATAACATGCTAACTACAATACAAAGGCAATTTGTCCAAGTATAACTGCCTACATTAAACTAGATTTTGAATATATATTTGGATTTCAAAAGACTTTTGATACTGGCTGTTAAGGAAACAAGACACCCCTGACATAAGAAGGAATATAATGGAATGGATGAATAGTTGAGTAAAATATGGGAAACAAGGGTGGGACACTTTCAGTCCTTGTGATGGAGGCAGGTCAGCACTGAAGCTCTGCAATAGCCTTCACTATGTGAAAATGATTAAAGAAGCAACAGAGACAAATGGAGAACATTTTTCTGCCACTAAGACCATGTTTTGCTCACATCTGAATTCATCCCATCTTGCATTCTTCTCCATGAGGGAGAATAGGAAGGGTCGGAAAGGAAAAGAGACCCACGTGGATCTGTTCCTGGGTGACGTGGTCTAGGTGATCCTGCTCAGGCAGGGGGGTTGGACTAGATGATCTTCTAGGTCCCTTCCAACCCCTAATATCTATGAATCTATGAAAAAGAGGAGCCATCCAACAGATATAAACTGGCTCCTATCAAAGACTCAACCAGGCCTCTTCAGCCTGGAGAAGAGATAGCGTAGGGATGGGAGAGCAGGCGGCTAACACATAGATCTCTGAGATAAAAAGTAATGTGGTGTGGTAAACTCTTAACCAGCTCTTCCAGTAGAGGATCTGAGGATAGGAGATGAAGACAGCAAAATCCAGGCTTAAACCAGTTACAGAAGGTGGTTTGTCTGGTAGTGGCGAGGAAGCCATAGCAATATTTTTGGCTAAGAGTATTGTGGACAGAAAAAGTCAGCAGTGGATTCAAGGGAAGGCTAGAGAGACACTGGAGGAGGTAAATAATTACCAAGCAGAGAAACCTCGAGAGACTTAGGAAAGTTCACCAGTGAGAAACTACTTGAGACTGGGACACAAGTAGTGAAAAAAAGCCATACAAACTTGTTTTGCTTTTGCTATTTACTGTCAGCTTATGTGGACTGATGGAGAAAAAACAACTGAGCTAGATGCACTTTTCATTCTTACGACCCATAACGTGTCTTACGTATATGAACTGGGTCAATACCCAAGCAGACACATCTCTGCCCTTGGTGAAAGTCTTGAAGAGATATTAAAGAAAAAAAGATATCTTCAGGCTTTGTGTTTACTCAAGATTTGCAGCCTAACTCCTGACAAAACCTGTGGCTGAATTTTCTGTCGATGACAATACAAAAAGTATCAGCATCCCATTTTCTGCAGTCATTTATCTTTTCTTCAAATGCCTTCATGTGCTAAATCCTGCCTTTTGCAAACTCTGACAAGACATGTAGGCAACATGGAAGAGATAGAATGGAAACAAGCAGAAGTGTATCTCTACACTCACTAGCTTGCCTCCTAAAGCTGCTGGAAGTTTAAATTGTGCATCCTGTACATTCTCAACTGAAAGTCAGTGATAACCTTATAACATTTTCCTGTAGGTGACTTTGTTTACAAAGTCCTCAGACATCAAAAATTACAGTATCATTTCTGACATTGCCTCATCTCCACAAATCTTCTATCTTTCAGAAAAAAAGCTGTAAGGCACAGCACACAATATGAAACATCACATCACAACAAAAACAAAAAACACAAACCCACACCGCCCCCCCCAAAAAAAGTGAGAGAATTATATCCTGACCCAGCCTTAAAATACATGTGAAGTTAATAAGGTTTAGAGCCATTTACAAATCAAAGCGTATACAAATATTTAGTCCTGGCTTGCTGTGATCTAAAGCTAGGCACATTTGAAAGTCTCCTCTTAAATCAAAAGGATAATAATTTAAGTACTTATTGGGAACATGAAACATCAGAGGAAAAAGGACAAAGTACAAATAGATCGATGGGATGTGTTTTAGAAGGAAAACAAATCAAATAATCTGATTCTCACTTTTGCTGTTAATCATCACCATATTGTAGATGTTATCACGACACATTAAAAATCTTAAGCCTGCTTGTGTTGCAAACTCTGCTTTGGCAGACTGTAGCCCTTAGATTCAAAAATGCCCACAAGTTGGAATCCAGGTTTTTGTCGGATGATGTGTTAAATCTCTGCACCCTCGATTTTTACTTCAACTGGAAATACTGACTGCGAAACTTTATGACACAACTGTAACCACTGTGAATGGCTAGAAAGCCTCCTGGACACATATGATTTGGTGAGGAGACAAGAAAAGGTGTGCAGCAGAAAGTGTACAACAGTGTATTTTTTTTTTTTCTATAACCATTACTACAGAATAATATTTCTTTGTTACAGAATAGTTGCATTAGAAGTGTGATTTTAAATGTAAATTTCTATGTTGTTGTTGCATTCCAATTTCTTCATGAAGAATATTATAGAGTTCAGGTTTTTTATGTTTGCTCTGTTTTTATTAACAAATGGAAAACAACTCATATAGGACAATTTTTCTGCAAAAATTTCTATAAAATAATGTTCCAGAAAGTTGTCACAATATTACTTCAATAGTGAAATTGAAGTCAAGTAGCTTACAGCTTCATGAGCTTAACATTGCCAGAAATTCATAGCACTAAATCAGCAGCATCAGCAAAACTATAATTTGTGAATTGATTGAGAAAATTTTCATCATGAATAGCTTGAGTTAAGTATAACCATGAGTGACCCATCATGAATTTCCAATATCAACCTGAAAAATGTCAGTAAGTACAGATAGAATAAAACAGATATTAGTCGACATCTCATGAAAAGAGTACTTCATTAGTGTTACTGTATTTAATGAAGAAAATTGGTATATCAATAATTAGATATATAAAACACTTTAACCTGAAACAGAATCCTATAGATGGTTTAAATCTCTTTCCAGTGACCTGATAGCCTTTCTGATAATTCTAATAGCAGCAAAACATATTATGCTGCTACGTTCCTTCTCCAGCACAGATAATGAAGTACTCTATGAACTTGCTTTTAAATATATATTTT
>JAOEGS010018662.1:0-42422 GCA_025447755.1 Corythornis vintsioides | reverse complement strand
AGGTGGGTCTTAAGTGTCTCCAGAGATGGAGACTCCACAACCTCCCTGGGCAGCCTGTTCCAGAGCTCTGGCACCCTTACTTTCTAAGGGAGATGATCAAAAGAACTGGGAGTTGGGATAAAACTTTTTTTTTTTTTTTTCATAACAATTACAACTGTTGTCAGAGCATAGGAAAACACAAGTCTTGTTGCACCTTGCAAGTCATCATGGTGGGGGCTCCAAAATGCATATGATGCTAGTAGCCATTTTTACAAGCCTTCTAAACAAAGTTCATCAGTTAAATCCTGGCAGAAGTCTTCAAATTATTCCCTCTTTAGAGGGAATGCTTTTGAGAAGTAATAGGACAGTTTTTTGCTAGTGAAAGTGAAAAAGGTTAATACAAATAATATCTTCCATCACCTACTGGCTACAGTGTCAGCAAAATTTCGAGATCCATGGAAAAAGAATGAATAATTTTAAATACCCCTTCTTATATATTCTGGTAAACAAAACAATATCTCCTTAGGTGCAAGAAACACTGATACTGGCACAAAACCAGGTTTGTTTGCAAGCACCCTTTTAACTTACTAAGCAGCAAGAGACAGTTCTTTTGACTCTGAAGGCGTTTGGTTACATCTCCCGACGTCAGCGAGGCGTACGGACAGTTCATCTCAGCCAGCAAGCCACTCATTTCCAGCTGAAATTCTTCTGCCTCAGTTGGACCTTAGAAGGAAAAGAAGAATCCTTTGTTTACATCTAATATGTGTATCTCTGACTGTCATTAGGATTAATTAGATATTTAAAACTAAATAAATCACACTTTGCTCAAGTTGCTGTTTAACATTAAAACCTTGCTTTCAGTGGAGGCCAGAGGTGTTCTGTGGGTTTCTCAAAGACACAGCACAATTATTTGTTGCCATGATATTCCTATTAGTGTAAAATTATGTTTTACTGACAGCTTTTCCCAGCTACAACAGCCAGCCACTAGCAACTTCTACAATGAAAAGTGACATTAAAATAATCACAAATTTTACAGGGGTATCTTTGAGTATTAGTTAAGTCTTCCCATTACAATTGTATTTGATAGTTCTGAATGGGTTAAGAGCTCTCTTGTTTTTCTACTTCCCCCTGTAAGCTCACACTTGTCATCTGATCTTATTTCATACTAGTATCTGTTAAAAAAAAAAAAGTTATGTAAACCACAGCTTAGTCAATGTCTTTCAGAAGTTTGTGAAACTAATCTGAACTTGTTAAACCAAGTTACATAAAAATTGTGATTAATGAGAGGTAACAGGCAACTTCTTTTGAAATGAGACTTCAACATAAAAATATCTGCCATTTATAAATTCAAGTCACACAATATGAAGGTAGGACTTGATGGCACTACAGGTAAACTGTTTCTATCACTGTGTTTAGAGAATCTGAAATAGGCGTTATAATACTTCTGGACAGTATTTTTGCACATAACATCTAGTAGAAATCATAGTACTAGAAGACATAGATCTGCTATATTGCTACAGAGAAAGGAAGTCAAATACACTCAAAGAAAAAAGGATAGACATGTGAAAAAAAAAAACAAAGAAAAAGAAGAGACATTGAGATGAAAGACAGTGATCTTTGGCCACTGAGTAGAGTGAAAGTTAAGCTCACAAAGGCATTATGAGTTAATATATTAGAGATTCAAAAGTACAGGTACCAAACTAACAATTTAATCTGTAGAATGTCATGATTAATTTACCAAAAGTTGAAAAAAAAAAAAAAGGCTTGCTTCCTCTATTAAAACAATAAACAAATCCACATTTTCAGGCTCCTTTTCACAGTGTTTCATAAAGAGGGAAAAATACACAGTAAGCAGAGTTAAGGTAACCAACAATAAAAAGAAAACATGCTTACTGTAGTCATGAGTACTTCCTTGAACAGTAGGTACTTCTTACATGAAAACTACAAACAGAAGCTATGAAATAGAAGTATTCTCATGATCTTCATTAAAAAACCCATCTTCTTTAAATCCATCTCAAAACTTTAGTTGTTCAACCATGGAGTTTTCATAACAGAAAAAGCTCATTTCAGAAGAAAGACTTTTTGATTGTCACTATTATTTCACCCTCTGCTGGCTGTTCATTAGGCAAGTCAGAGGTGGAAAACATCCAAATATCCCAAACATCTGACAGCACACAGACAAAACTCACTCCCTGCTACAACAGATTTAGCAACTGTCAGCCCAAATCTTGATGGCATGCAAGAACACACAAGTGCACGTTTGTGCCAGAACGATGGCTACTTACTGTTAGTTGCCTGCACATTTTCCTCTAGTTTACAGAAGAGGCGTAACTCGGATACCAACCAAGCACAGAGTTTGGTGAACTCAGGGGAGCTGGCTCCACGGGAGACTGCCTGTGCCAACGCCCCATCGTCTAACAAGGGACCTTTGTAACTGACAAGTAAAACAAAAGCATAGTTTATTACATTTGCTGAGGCTGATCTCCTGGGATATATTTGATGTTGTATGCATCTTGAGAGCAACACCGAGCATCTACACTGATGAAATTCCTGCACTGAGGGGTAAGGAAAAGCACTCTGAAAGCTTCTGAGCAAACTCCAGGCACGTTAGCTGCTGTCAAAGAGACTGTTACAAAATACCATCATCAAAGGTTTCATCCTGGAGAATGTTACCACACAAAGTGGAAATTTCTCTGCCTCTATCCATTGAGGAGGATACTTGGCAGATACCTTTCTAGGGCAACTGCATGCTATTGTTCTTGAGCTTTAAAGTATGTTGAATAAGTTGAATAATTACTGTTGAACTAATGCATCTTTTCTGCCATTTCCTATGGTGTATTAAAGTGTTGCCACACAAAACAAAACCTGTGAGGCATGTTACAAAAGTAATCCCCAAAACAGTATCTTCTTTGGAAAAATTACTCTTAAATGGACACAAAAAATACACAGAATTGTGTCTTTGCATAAACAAAATAAGCTAAAATGGGGTCTAGTGTAAGAAAGCATGAGTCTACAGATCAGGTCATAGAAAATGGAAATTTTCAGGACATCTGTGTATTGATTCTCATGGAGAGGATAAAGATTAGAGACAAGACTGCCCTACTAACCAGGTTGAAGCATAAAGTCAGAGTTTATTGTAGTATTTAAGAAAAAAAGCCCAGTATTATTTTGACCTACTGCACCAAAACAAAGACATCCAAGAGTGAGCACAGTCAACCAAAATCCCTCTTTTGAGCTTCCAAGCAGTCACCCACTGTCACAGCAATCCCATGAGCCCTCCCAGCTCTTGGCAAGCCTCAGGAAGTGAAAAAAAAATAAGTTATCTCAAAAGAGCAATTGAAAATATTATTCTCCACACATTGTTCTTGTGCTTAAGGCCACATATAAAGTATTTGGTATTCACTGTAACAGCCTGTTACTTCACCCAACCAAAATGAAGGAACCACACTCCAAAATAACTTTTACTTCACAGAGCAGCTCGATTTGCAACAGAGTTAATCTACTAGCAGCTGGTGGGAAGCTGTAATCTGATGTATTACAACTCTACCACATTACCACAGTAGGGTAGACAATTCCAACAGTCCCATCCCACAGACATTTCAGACCTACACATGCATAGGAACATCTGGGACTCAGAATAGAAACATCCAGTTATAAATCCAAGTAGAAGTGATGACTTTTGCTTTGGCAGGGGCTGGATTTAAGTCATTGGTCACATCAAATTATTTTTCTAGAATTTTTATTTGGCAAATATGACATGCTGACTGTGTTCTCTCTGATAATTATGACTTCAGCTACACATTTGTTTGACCTGTAATCCAACTTGCAGATTCCTGACTGCAAGCAGCTTTTTCCTTCTATTCCTGCCAGTGGTACATGTTCTAGAGCTATACTTGTCTTTTGGTAACACTATGTTGTCCAGTCCAACTCAACAAATTGATTTACAAGGCACAAGGCCACTATCTGAGCACCTCGAGCACAAATCCAAAAAGAAACATCTCTTTGATGTGCAATGCTATTAATTAAAAAATAATCAAGAAATGTATTAGAAATGTCTTCAGTATCTGACTGGAAATAACTTGTGAAGGACCATGGAGCTACTGCCAAAGCTTAAAACCTCATACACACCAGACACAAGGAAACAAAGTCATTTGCTCACATGCAGAAGTTTTCCCAGTTGCAAATATTGTTAAAACCAGGTCTTTTGTCTTGGTTGGCATCACTTAACTTTTAATCTGGTTTCACTGTTTATTTATATAAAAAATTGACAGCAACACTTTCTGTCTATAATTACACAGATAGGGAGCAGAAATCACAACTCCTTCAAGCCACTAAAAGCCTTCTGAACATATGGCAGAGAAAAGAAGCCAATCACATTATATGCATCATGACAGAGACCTTTTCACATCTCAGTCAGAAATACCTGCCAAAACAGAAGCCTATTTGTCAAGCTTTGGAACTATCATCACCAACTTAGCCTGGAAATATAATCTTTGTTGGAGCTTAATGACACTAGTCACAAAGTGATTTATGGGAATGTGGCCAGTTTGAGTTCATCCAGCTGTCTGCACAGAACCAGCAGCACTGTAACTGCCTCTTGTCTGAGCTCTAAACAGTTTGCAGACATGCAGCCTACAGTGTTGTCCTTGCTCTCCCTTTCTTATTTATATAACCTTTACTGACTCTGACATAGTAACGGGCTTAAACAACAACATTTCCTTTGCTATATTATCTTTTTAAGCAGTAAAGGGAAAAATATTTTGTGATGTACATTTTTTTTTTTCCTGTCTATTATTTTTCCTTAATTTCTTCTCCTCTAAGATCTCTTGAAAGATTTCTTTCCCCCTTCTCCCCACCCTCAGCTAGGACTGTTGTAAGAACAGAGGAGTTACAGGGAGAAGGCATCATTTGAATGAAGGAGATCAGCACACAGGAAGAGGTGAAATGTTCCCAAAAGACTCACAGTTAAATTACTGCACGTTCAGCTCGCTACTCTTGTCAAGCCCAACGAGCACCATCATCCGTCCCGCTGCGGAGGTGGGACTTGGGCTCTGCTGAACAGGGCCCGCTGCAGGTGCTGGAGCACAGACCCTGGCACAGCTCTGCCCTAGGCCGCGGCCCTCCGGAGAGGCCCCAGCCCCGCCTGTGTGAGGCGGGTAGAGGCGCTCGCCAGGCCACAGGCCACAGCAGGGTCGCCTTCCTGCTACCGGCCCACACCGGCCGCCCGGGGACGCCACGGTCCCGCCAACGGCCGTTAAGCGGCCTCTCCCCCCTCCTCCCTCCCCCGCGGACCAAGAGCATCGCTTGGCCCCGGGTACCTACCCTAGGTCCTCCAGAGATTCCAGCACGTCGCTCTCCAGAAGCTCGAACTCCATCCTGAGGCAGGACACGGCGGGCGAACCTGTGCGACAGCGAGACTCAGCGCCCGGTAACCGCAACCCCGCCGCCCGCCCAACCCGGCTCCGCGAGGGGGTTCAACGGTCACACCCCGTCCCCGCTTTGCGGTGTGGGGGGATAGCGGAGCCCCCGGCCCGTCCCCACCCGGCGGCCCCGACGTACGCTGCTCGTACGCTGCTCACACGCTGCTGCGCTGCCGACTGCCGGGCTGGCATCTCAGGGAGGGGAGGGAGGGAGGAGCAGGTCCCCGGCCTGACCCGTCACCCGGCCTGCCTTGGGCCTGCCCTCCGTAATGCCTGATCGGCGCGGCTTCCTTCCGCGGCACTCTCCGCCTACCTGTCGCTCCAGACAGCGTTTCTAAACAAGGACGCGGGTGCGAAGAAGGACTCAGGGGTGGTTCTGCAGAGAGAGAGCGCCCAGGACGAGCGGAAGACTCCACGTTTCTACTGAGGCGGACACGTAGACAACCCCGGAAGAAAGTCACCCTCTCCTCCCGCCACGGCCTCCGCAGTGGAATGTGCTGTAGCGAGCGGCGTCGCGGCGGAGGACGGGGAGGCAGAAGGGTCAAAATATGCTAGCGAGCGAGCGCGCATTCCCCGCCCAGGAGGACCCCGCGGCAGCGGAACCACAAATCCCAGCATGCCCTGGTGCGCGCGAGAGCCCTGGCGGCCGCTGTCGCGCCGCTCCTGCCGCTCCCGAGGGGCGGCTACGGGGGGGGCGGGGAAGGTCGGGGGGTGCCGGAGGAAAATAAAAATTCTAAATTGAAATCGCCGCTTTCGCGGGTCCCCTTTCTCAGTGGGCGGGTTTACGCGAAGCGGTGGGTGACGGGCTGTCTCTGCAGGCAGCGGCCGCGGCGGTGCCTCGGTGTCCCCCCTGGTAGGGGGGACTTCTGAGGACACTGGAGCAGCGCTGCCCGCACCTCGGTGTGCCCGACTTGGTGCTGGCACCTTGTTAAGAATTCTTTTAAGCTTCAGGGGCGAGGGACGCACACGGTTCGCTTCTTTCAGTTGCTCCGTTGCCAGCATCCTCAGGAAGGAAAGCCGTGCGCCTGGGTGAAGATGCAGCATTGATAATGGAAAACTTCTTAAAACAGGATTTTAAGGGAATCGTTTGGCTTGATCTTTCTAGTTCTAGGCAGCATTGCCGTACTGCCTGGAATGTAGCAGTCAGTCCCGCAAAAAGCACCTAAAAAGGAAGCATGGGTCAGAGAGCTGACTATGTTTTAACGGCTAGGCCATGCCAGGGAAAGCCAGAAGAGCTTGTGCCAAAAATAATCTCAGTCTCGTCACCAGCAGAAGAGTCCTGGCTGCCTGTGCTTGATGAAATTGCCCTTGGCAGACTTAACAGATGAAAACCTAGAATCAACTAAGTAGGGATCTTCTAGCCTCATCTACGAGGACAAAGAAACAGTACCTCAAAGGGCTACAAAGAAATTATTCTTTACTAACAGATGGTTTAGTTACTGGTTCTGCAATCTGCACATTTAGGGGGAAAATGACTCCCTAAAGACTTAATGGGAAGGCAATAATATGGGCATTCCTGTTTGAGTATCAGCTGGTTGTATAGTGGTTGATAAGGGGTAGCCATTGGATACTTCAATTTAAAGGGAAAAAAAACCAACCAAAAGAACACCCCCCCCCCCCAAAAAAATACCCAACCTCAACCAATAGATTAAGGCTTCTATCTAACCTGGGCTGTTAAGATTTCCCTGCTTTTCCTTTAGTCCATTCATTCTGGCTTTATTCAGGACATCTCATGGGTTCTGCCTGGGAGACTTCCCTGGCAGGTAATAAAAGTTGAGGGTTTGTGGGATAGAGTTTTTTCCTCCCAAATTCATCTGGAAGTGTACAAAGCAGGGCAGTATGTCCAAAGTCTGCACCTGCTCCTTAGTTGCTGCTGCTTCTGGTCATGATGTTGTGAATTATTTTTCATTTACTGAAAAAATTACTACATTTACTGTCTGCCTTCTGGGTATTTCTCCAATTCAGCTGTAGCAGTACTGCAGGGTAGGGACAAGACAGAAGGTATCCTGTATGGCTCAGTTCCACATCTGCCTTAGTTTCCTTTCTGTGCTGTTGGAACCAGTGGTTTCTTGAAAACCATATGGTTCTTATGACTGGGGAGAAAAACAGCTGAAGTGTGATCCTACCCTGAAGCAGGCAGCTACAATTCCTCCTGAAGATAGGGAAGGGAGCTTTGCTTTGTCATTCTGTGTCTAGTCAGTTGTGATTTATCTTTTTTTCCTAGCTACATAGGGTTTTTCACCACCCAAATTTTGGAGTGTCAAGGGTTAGGGCCAGGCCAGCTACTAGATGAGTGACAGACACTCTGGATTAACCCCTTTACCTTCCCAAAGGGGAAGAGAAAGGGAATAAAGGAGGCAGATTTATGGATTATAAAAGAAACAAAAAGAGCTTTAATGAAAATAACAATAAAGTGAAATATATACAAATATATATAAAACCAGTATAAAACCCAACCTCCCTAATGGCAATTACATCACCACTGATGCTGTGGAGCAGGCACTGGGGAAATCCCAGACTGGACTTCTCAGCAGACAGAAATGGGATTCAGGAGCTGGATTCTGGAAATGAATTCAGAAACACAAGGACTGGGATTGAAAGCAGAATGGACAGAGACCTCCTCAGATGCTGGCCACTGATGATGAGAAGCAGGACCCTCGTGATCCCTCAGTTTTCTACTGAATATGAGTTATAAGGGATGGAATCCCCTGCTTTCTGCACTCCCAACATGGTACACAAGATTTAGCCATGACCTTGGTCTGCACAAGAGCAGGGGTAAGCAAGAGCCTTTCTGCAAACCAGTCCTTGGTACTATAAAATTGAGCACTGTTGATGTTAGAAGCAGACAGTGCTTGTGAAAACAGGCTGGTAACTTCAGACAGTGCAGTTAGTTAGAAGAGACTGAGCTGTAAAATCACTGGGCAGAATTAGTTCTGTTCTAACTCAAACCAGGACATGGAGTCATAGGAGGTGTGAATGGCAACTGTGCAGTACCCTGCCTCCCCTAAAAGAAATTCTCTTGGTCACTATACAGTTATTGCTTTGCATACAAGTGCTTCTCAAACTAATCTTGTCCCAGTTTGCTGATGTGCAGTGAGATCCATGGCTTTGCAGACAGTACCTCTGGGAGTAGCAGCCACTCAGGCTGTCAGCTTACACCAGGGTGTAAGTGGGGTAGCTGGTTTCCACAGGCTACAGCAAGGTTGTGCAGAAGACTTGTCAAGCTGCAGAAGTGAGCTCAGATCTCCTCAAGTTTATTCTCTCCCTAGTTGGGTTTGTTAAGACTCCTTTCCTCCCCAGTGGCACTCAAGGGGAGGTGTAGCTGTTGGAGCCCAGGTGGTCCTCAGGCAGCTTCAGTGCAGCATCATGGCTGGAGTGACTCTTTACCCTATGCCAGCACTGGAAAAGCCATGTAATGCCAATTTCCCCTATGGCAAAAAAACAATTAACTTGGGCATCCTCTATTAGCCAAAGGATGTCAGTTCTATGGTAATTAGTCGACCAATTAGCCTCTGCTGTAGCACATTAAGGAAAGATACATGGAAGGTTGAGCTATAACACAACAGCAAGCTGAGAGCTGACAATTCAATAATTAAGATTATACAGATAGGTAAGATTTACCAGGCACTGCTTCTAGGAAACAGGTTAGCATTGTGGGAGATTCTGTGGAGGAAAGTATTTTTAAAGTGCTCTCCTTCCCTGAACAGCAGCAACTAGTCTGTGGTTTTTGCATCACATATGAAGTAGGATGAATCTGTCTAAATATTGTAAAGAAAACTCTCACATATTATTTTCTAGAATAAGTAACAGCTAAGGTAGATCTCTGCAAAAAAGCAGCCTGTTTGTCTTTATTCTTTTGCATGCTTAGTAGCTCCTGTCATGCCATTTCTGTTGGTGAAGCACAGCCCCATCTCCCCTGGGTGAAATAACTGCAAAAAGATTTAACAAGGGACTTCCATGAACATGACAGAAAAGTTTGCATGAAAATATTAACATTGCAGCCAAGTTTAAAAATAGCTGGGAAATTCAAGATTAAGTAGAGACAAGAGTCTTAAAAAGCCTCCTTTCCTACTTTAAGCAGCTCTTCAAATTGATACAGAAACTGCATTACTGTAGGGCCATAAAGGTGCTATGAACCAAAAAGCTTCAGAATCTGAGTCCTCTCTTGCCACTATTAATACTTTGAAGTAGTCTGCACTCCTTAAAATTCTCTTTAGAGAATAATTTTTAAATAAAGAGCACTCAAGATCCAGTGTTATTTCATAAAAGTTTAATGTTTTTTGGGGTTTTTTAATAAGAAAAAGAAAACACCCACACATACAGTCTTCTTGGATAAAGCAAAAGATCTTAAATTACAGACATTCCCATGAACTGTATGTTTAACCATTAAGAATACTGAAAAGGTCTCATTGATTAATCATTTCAATAATAATAATGTGCCCTCATACCAAAGAGAAGAGGAAAAGATACTATTTTAGTCATGCAAATCTGCACCCACCTTCTCAGAGCAGCAGTTCAGAAGTCCAGCAGTTCCAGATAATTTTCTTACTCCTGTAGAAATGAACCAGAAGCCAGCAAAGACAATGGTCTTGTTACAGCAAATTGGATGCTCATTCTAAAATCCTGCTCACTGACTGAGCACCTGGTCAGGTAAACAGTTACATTCCCAGACCTGAGGCTCTTTTAATCCTTGTCCCCTCTGCATCAAAAGGTTTCAATACCAAAACCTTTTGATGTAGTCTGGAAGAAATCTGGCAAGCTGAATGTAGAGAGAAAACAGCAGTAGGTGAAGGTACTGTGAATGTAGGCAGTGCACTGGGAGATCTGTAAGAGTTACCATAACTAAAGGCTGTGTATTTGATGCTTTGCTCTAGGATGCTATTCTTCTAAAGCAGAGTGTTTCATTTTACAAACCTGAAGTAATCTTTCAACCTGTAAGCCTTTCTTGCATTCAGGAACACAAATTCAGTTCTCAGAGGGATAGTTACAGGTCATTTGGTATCTTGGATGACCCCTCTTCTGTTGACATTGTAGCCAGCTTGAAGCAGGCTGTTCATGAACCAGTGATCCCATGTGAATTATAAAGAACTGTAGCAAATGCAGATAAGGACCTTGGTTTTGTTGGTTTTTTTTCTCCAGCCACATTGAATCAATTTCATTGATTTCACTGAATATATGAAATACAAGTGCAAATTACTTTTGTAATCCTACCTTGGATGGTATGACAAGAGACACAATTAAGACATGAATTTTCAACATCTCTCATGCATTCAGTAAAGCAATATGATCTGTGAAACTAACTGGCAGAGGACATGATGTTTAAACAGTACCTGGAAAACACCATATTAAATGGGTTTAATTGCATTAAGCCTTCAGTTCTTAGGAAAAAAAATGACTGATAGCCCTTTGCTAATGGACTTTGTTCTTTTTTTCCCTGCTAATCAAGCATTTCTAAATACCCATCTTTCAGGTGCATAGCTAAATGAGTCCTTCTCTTACCTAATTATTTGGCATTTATCTTTAATTTCTGTTTTTTTCCTAACTGATAGGAATTTAATGCAGGCTAAAGGGAGTACTTAGGTGATGATCAACTCTACCATTTCTTTAGCAGATAGCTGTTACAGAGCTTCTCATATTCTTCACAGCTACCATCGCTCCTTTTTTCTTTCTACATTCAGCTAAAGTTTGTGAACAAATTAAACAGGGTGGTATCTCAAGTGATTGGGAATATTTCAATGTTGCTTAGTTCTGGCTAAAGCTCCCCCACAATATTTGACTAAAAAATGAAAACATTACCTTGTGTCTGTGCTTTCCAGTCTGTAAACTGAAGATTCTTCAGCCAGCCTGGATAAAGGGAACACAGCTTTCCTTGAAGCAGCTCTGATACAGGTTTCAACTGCTGCAGCTACACAACTGCTCTCCACCACCTCACAGAACAATTCTGATGGCTCTGCTCTCTCCACCCCCTGTTGCTGTACAGACAGCTTTCATGGGAGTTATTACAGCAGCTTGACTCATTTTACTGGAGCCTACAACTGCTAACATATGGTAATCAGCTTGCTCATTGCAAGCAACAAGGCAGCCCAAGACGTGGGGGTGAGATTGCAAAAGCAAACCCTCAAACTAATCCTAGATACAGAGCCTTGGGTTTCTGCTCCAAGGCAGAATGTAAGTCTGCAGATGCATTATTCTTCTCATGTTGTTTACAGCCAGGAACACATCCACACATATATATATATATACATGTGAAATATCTGAAAATATCTGACAAAGGATTGTCTGGTAACCTGCATCTCTCTCTCCTTCACGAAGGCAGACAGAGGCAGGAGTCAAGTAGAATGCATTTTATGGCTGGTTTATATTCCCACAGCAGTGCCATGTAGGCTGTTTGCATTTACTCTGTGCAGCAGGCAGAAGAGGACTAAATTCTGTCTCAGAGAATTATTTTGCTTCCTTTACCTTTCTGAAATGTTCTCAGAGAGTAATAAACCAACACAGTGTTACATCAAGTGCTACAGAAAAAAAAACTGACTCATGACATTTCTCTTGCCCTTTGCACTAAAGAAACACAGTTTTATGATGCTTTGGGATGTACTAGTTTAATGGATGGTTGTGGGTATGATTTTTAAAGAGACTTCTGCTTACTTTCACTTGTTATTTCTGAAAAATGGTGTTTTTAGCAGGCTAAAAAAATAATCTATATTTGCTCACTTTTCCTACTGTCTGCTTCCATGGACAAAATTAAAGCTCTTTTTGCCACTTCCCTTAGCTAAGAATTAGGCACTTATTTTCACCCTTGGCAAGAACTAAGAAATAGCAGAGACCTTGTATCTTAATCTACTACTTGCAATTTTTCTACTAAGACACAAATGCATTTGGAAAAAAAAATAATAACAATATTTGTTGATACATTTCTTACCTGCTCACATGCCATTTAAAAGTCTAGAACAAAGAGACAATCCCCACACACCCCAAGTCTCTCTGCTGCTTACTTAAAACTTAGTCAACAAAATTCCACCAGGATTTCCTTTCCAAGAGACTAGTCCAGGAAAAAAAAAACAAACCATATTTTATCTAAAACATTACTTTTGCTTTTCAAGTTTTCTGCAAATTATAAACATTTGAAGGCTTCTTCTCCTTTCCAAATGCAGTCACAGGTGTTAAAATAAACTGGAAGAAGTACTAAAAAAACACCCAGAAGTACAATAGACTGACAGAATGCCAGCAGGTTTTCCATAGCTCTTCTTCCACTGCCTCTTAATAAAGATTGTTTTTGCAACAAACTTCGAGGAGAAAGGCCTTTCTGCCAGATTCCATCAAGGCCAACTAAAGGTTGCAGCATCAAATGGAAGCTTAGAGCCAATCCATGGTCCTTTTAATTACTTGTGCCTGGTTTGAAATAAAACAAACAACATTCAAACCTAGGCTCATTTCCTTCCTATCAGCAGCTTTCTAAAAATCAAGAAAAAAGTAACTTCTTACACCTTATGCAGCTTTTAGGGAACTAGGTCAGGAAGGAGAGGTAACGTATTGCACCATTCAAACACACAAGTAAATCCCCTCCATCAACTCACCCCTCCTCCTGAGGATCTGGAGTCAAGAGTCCAAGGCCAGCCTAGAATTTAAGGCTTCCCAGTCAGTTCACTATGCTACAGCTCTGCCAGCACAGGGGACCAGTACAGTGGATAAATCATATACTGCATGCCTCTGGAAACCACAGCAACAAAAAAAGAAAAAAAAAAGAAAAAAAATATACATAAATAAAAAGATAAGCCATTTCATGTAATTGCAAGACAGTGTTAAAGCCTGTCTGCCAATCTGCCTAGATAGCACCATCTACACCAACCGTTTTGTTCTTGTCCATTGCAGCAGTTACAGGAGTCACTTCTCCTACCTCAAAAAAGATCAAATTAATCTCTCGTCCGGTGTGAAAAAGAGACAGCCCGACCCCACGCAGGGATACAACAATTATTGAATAAGGGGCATGAAGAGAAATACACTTTAATTTGTACCACAGGAAGGTTCCGATTCAAAACGCTGAAGACAAATATGGGATAACAATTCTCAGTTTCTCATTGCAAAGCTCTTGCTTTCTCTCCGTGCCAGCTGCTCTCCGCTCGTGGCCAGCAGGTTCAGTACTACCACCACCACTACTGTAAAAGCAACTGCAGGAGAGCAGATAATGAGGAGATTGAATTTATATCCATGTCCTTTCCTCCAAAACGAAGTTAATCAAGAGTATGTCCCACACAGATAACACAGCATTGAGTGAGGCTGGCTGAAGACGGCGATTGTCCAAAGTGGTCTTTGCTGCTGTGTGCACTGAGACCTCCATGAAAACCAATCTGCAAAGGGAAACTAACCAGAAAGAACATCTGTATTCCAAACCAGCACCACTGGAAACGCAGAACTCTGGAAAAATTCAGCCTTCCCCTTAAAATCTCCCTTCCCTGCACTGATATCCCACGATACAAGCCAGGCAAGAAAATCGGTTCCCTTATTCCTTGTGAATTTACACGGCACCAAGCTCTTCACTGAAGAAATGGGAGAGGGTTCAGTTGTCAAATGTAAACAAATAAACTCAGATATATAATTAAAAAAAAAAAATACAGAAGAAAACCGAGAAACAACTACAAAGGACTTTTTGATAAACAGGATTTAAGCAATCTCTACTCATTACCCAACTCCATTTTACAAGTATCAAAGCATGTCAAACCTTGTTTTCTTTGCTTTTGACAGCAAATGGTTATTTGAAGAAAGTAGGGCGATGATACTAGCAAAAACTTCTTAGATTAATGCAGTAACTACATAACACCATAAAAACAGCTTAAACAGCCTTTCTGAAAACCCTCTTCCCTTCTTATTTACCTTTTGTTTGGTGACTTGACCACTTATACTGGATTTCCAAATTCAGCTTAGATTGCACATTTCTAATATGAAAACCACCATAATGACTCTGAAAAATGCCTTATACATTCTTCACTCAGTCATGGAAACAAAAAAATGGTGATTACTTCCCCCTCTGGAGGTCCACGTGCTGGTAGTGATTACAGAAACATCAACTCTGCTTGGGTTCCCCCGACCCTCCCCACAATGCCCCACTGATGTTGTTACCAGTAGTTCTTCCATTGACTTCAGACAGGAAAAATTAATTTCTTTACTGAGTAGGCTAATTGTGAAATATCTTTATCATCTACAGTTTCTCAATTTTATCAGCTGTTACAGGAGTTAGACATTAATTGAAGACACTTTCCTTAAGAAAAAAGAAAATCAAAATAAAGTCTTGTTGACCACCATATGTTTATTTTTAAAACAATTTACAATTAAAAATGTTATATTTATCCAAGCAAACACATTTAATACTTTTGTCTTTAACAAGCTCTACAAATGAGAACCATCACACTTGAGCTTTTGATAGCTTAAGAACCTTTCAGAGTAGGCATGCATGTGTCTGCATCACATGAAGCGAGTCCAGTTCCTGACACCAGGATTCTGATCTTCTGCTTCTTCAGAGCTGGTCAGCTGCTAAATGATTTAACACAAACAGTTACTGGATCACAATACAATGAAAGAAAGACCATTTCAAATCATTTAAGTGACCTCAATATGTCTGGTCCAGGTGTCAGGCCACAGAGCCTTACCGATTAGTCTTCTTCTCCAAAAGCCAGTCGGACAGATTTTCTCCCCTTGCTTAGTGATGTGGTATCCATACATGTGCTTACACAATACAGTGAAACAGCTTAAGTACAGATGTCATACAACAGTAATTACAAATCACAGAGACAGATAAACAAATAAATTAAATAAAATCTAATCGCAGTCTTGCCTTTCAAACAATGGAAGTAAACAAAACCATGCATTACAGTTTAAAGAAATTTTCAGTTTTAGCTCTTCTGCAAGTCTCCATTTCCTCAAGTTCAAAATTGCTGTTCTTGACCTTGTCCCAGTGGCTGAGCTACTCATGGTGCTACTGACACAAACAGGGTGAGCTGAAAATCATTCAAGAACGGTCAGATAATAAAAGCCCCCAAAATAAACAACAAAGACGCACGCATTATAAACGAGAGATTTCATTTTAATAGCAGAGTGTAGAAAATAAATTGGCAAAAAAATTCACATGAAAAAAACATTTTACACAATTCATTATGTACAGAATAAAGTATGTGTCTGGTTTCTGATGGTGTTTCACTTTAGTCAAGTCCTACCACAGGATGCAAAATACACCCCAAACCCTCAAGTACAACAAAAAGCCAAACAAAAAACATATACATAATTCCAGCTCTGGCTCCTCAAATATTGGGACTGGCTGGGTTCACTTCAACCCACTGGGCTTTCTGCTAAGCTTTCAGCAATTCCTGAATTTGTCGTAGCTTCCAAGCTACTGTCAGCAGTTCCTGTTTGCTGAGTCTTCTTGCTCTGGATGGTGCATACTCCCATGCCTCCTGAGCCACCCTCCTTTCCATGTGCTTCTTTGAGCCCAGGAATGAAAGTTTCCATGCACCCACAAGCCTGACTCTCTGTGCTGCCTCCATCACAACTCAGTGACAGCATTTCAACAGCACCACCTTTGCTCTTCTCCACTTGCAGAAGGATGTCAGACGTGGGAGAAATGCTCTGCATTTCTAGAACTGGCATAACCACTTCTGTAGTGTCACTATTTGAGGACTGCAATCCAAGCTGCACCACAGCTGTTTGAGAAACCCGTGTGCAAGATTCATCTTCCCCATTACCAGAAGTCAGTGTAGCAAACTCAGTAATCTCAGATTCATCCACTGCTTTTTCAGTCCCCAGCTTTATAAGTTTACTGGACTTCAGCCTAAAGGATGCAATAGTTTCTAGTTTTGAGACTTCTTCCCTGTTCTCATTTAAAAGCTCCTCTGTAAGAATGCTAAAGCATTCATGTTTTACCTTAGTATCTCTCAAACTGAAATCAGTGCTTCTGAACTCAAGCTCTGTTTTCTGTGAGGGAGTCTTACTGTGTTTCACATCTTCCAATGTCAAAGAAACTTTCTTGTTATCCACAAGAACTTTTTCAGAAAGATTTTTGGATTGCTCAGCATTCAGTCCTGAATGAGTGGTATTCAGATAAAAGTCATTGGCTGATGAGGTTCTTACAACCTCATGCTTTGTCTCTGCAGAGCAAGCAGCTGCTTCTGAAAGATGCTCCCTATGGGAATCTGTTGATAAAGCATCTACTGACTCCTGGACAAGATCAGAGCGAGCCCTAGAAAAGCCTCCAGTCCCTACTTCTTTTGTGTCTCTTTTGATAAAACCATTATCTAATGTTGTATCAGATCCAGTGTGTCCTAATGATTTGTTTTCAACTTCAACCACCAACTCTACACTGGATCTGAGTTCAACAATGTTCGCAGAGCAGGTGTTGACTAGCCATGCAACCTCCTGCCTTTGGATTTGGTTCTCTAATACTGTACAGCCTGAAGGTTCAGGTAGAACTTTATCTTGAGCTTCTAATATGCTACTTGTAGCTTCAGTGTTGGCGAGACGAGCGTCCGGCCGTACCTTTGTCAGCTCTGAACCACTGCCTTCGTTAGAACCAGTTTTTATTTCTGTATTTGGAGTATGCACTAAATCCCAGCCACTTTCAGAACAACAATGGGTTGTGAGCATGTGTTCTTCTCCATTACTAGTAATGGAACTTTCATTACCAGGACTTCTTGTCAACTCTGCAGTCTGACTTTGGGTTTCTGAAATTCGGGAAGCTTTGCCAAGGTCTCCTGGCTGTAATGCTTCCGAAGCCACACTTTTCAGTTTTACATCTTTTAAGGAGGCATCAATAGAATTCTGTTCTGCCATTACTGCTACTAAAGCTTTTTCTTTTGAAGTGTTTTGAGAGTCACAGAGCAAGCCTGAGTCAGTTTCTGAGTGAGTTCTACAGCTATCACTTAACTTTTGCTCTACCAAATGGGAATTTCCAAAACCTTTCATTTCATTCTGCGCTTCAGGTAACAAAGTCTTTGGGTATAAGCTAAGCTCAGGCTTTGCCACTTTTACTTCTCTATCTTTCATCTCTGCATCCTTCTTCAAGGTACCGGGAACATTTGTGTTAGTAACTGCAGTTTTATTTGCATCTTCCAGTCCATCTTTCTCTTGGACATTTGTTTTCTGAAAATCACAGAGTCCCTGACTGCCTACTTGCTCTCTACTGCCCATATCCACAAGTCTAATTTCTGCAGGCATCTGGATACCAGAAACAATTTTTGTTTCTGGCAATTCTGTGACTGACTTTTCTGATAGCTGAGGCTGAACTGGTTTCACAGAATCACAGAACTGTGAGGAACCTTCTTTCAATTTAGTCCAAACATCTGCTGAAAGTGAAGTCTGAATTTTTTCACCTACATCTTTCTGAATACCATTTCCAGTGTCAGGGCTCATCTCAGAGTGAAGTAGTAAAGTCTTCTGAATATCAATTTTCTCCAGTTCTGAACTTCTTTCAGTTGACAGGACTTGACTAACTTCAGCAGCCACAGTCTGAGAATATTCTTTCAAGGAGGATGAGCTATTATTTGTTCTAGGGTTTGCAGGTAAGTCTGCAGGTTTCATTAGGTTAGCGTTTTCTCCATTTGGAAGTGCAGAACTTGCAAGCTTGCTGTCAGCTGAACCCTTTCCACCACTACTGTAGAAAATACCATAGAGATCTTTAGCATTGGCTGTGGCCAGGCAAGAGTTTCGTTTCTCTACCTTTTTTGCATGATCACTGAAAGCAGTTGAAGGTGGTAGGGGAGGAGGTCTCACAGGTGTTGCCAGAATTGTCTGTTCACTTTCAGACACACCTGGAGCTACTTCATCTTCAGGGATCACAGCTGCCTGCTGGACTGCTAGTGGAGGAGGGAGTGGAGGTGGTATATCAGAAGTCTGAGAAGGCTCACTTTTCTCTGCTGCTTTCAAATCCCCCTCTGCCCCTTTTAAAATGACTTCTTCTCCTCCAAAAGCTTTTGAGATGATATCAGGAGGCAGCAGCAGGTCTGCATTGGTTTCTTTGACCACAGGCAGTGGTTTGGTGGTAGCTCCAGAGGATTTTATGGATAAAAAGGTGTTCAAAGGTGCTGGTTTGCTAACTGTTGCACTAGTAGACTTCCTGAAAATCATAGTGGGGACTGGCAGATTGGGCAGAATTTTTGCTGGTGTTAATGTGGAAACAACTGGTGTCCATGGGCTAGTGTGTGGAATAACAGTTTTCCCAGACAGCTTGATTTCAATGGGCTTGACATGGGGCTTCCCAGACTGACACTTGGTCTCCTCTTTGTTTCCTTCTGTACTCTCTTCTTTCGGAACAGTTCCTCCTGGGGTTTTATCCTCTCTCTCAGTCTTTTTCCAGCTGAATTTCCCAAAGGAAGTCTGGCTTGGTGATTCCTTTTTTGATTCCTCTTTCTTTTCTTCTTTTTTCTCCTCCTTCTTATCTTCCTTCTTCAGCTTAAGCTTGATACCCATTTTGCGTCCAGAAGAATCTATTTTGCCTTGAGTTTCACCTGCCCCTTCTCCAAGCTCTGGGATGCTCTTAGCTTCATCTTTCTTCATTATTTTTGTTTTCTTCTCATCCTTCTCTTCTTTCTGTTTCTCCACTAGTTTCCGTTTCAGCTCACTCTGCCGTCTGCGTTCTGTTTCCAGAACTACAGCCAATCCAGCTTGGCGGTCTAGGTTTCTCCTCTCTTCATAGAGGGGGTTTTCATCTATGTATTTCTGTGGAAATAAATGGCACCATTTTAGCCATTGTTTTCACGTAAAGTAAATGAATAAATTCAGGTCTATCTGAGTTTTGACTTGTTCAGCAACTGCCATCTCAATACTAAGACAGCAGAAAACTTTCTCCTTACCAAGAAACTGAGATGCTACAAACTCCACATTCTGTAATTCAATGTGAATTGAGGGGTGCAGTAATGCTATCACTTTATGGAAGATTTTGACAATCAACACTGGGACTCAAACACTGTTTCAGCCTCATGCAGATGAAGGATTAGTCACTGTGTAGTGGGAAGTCCTGTTTACTTATTTCAGTAGAATGGAATGAATGTAATCAAATGCATATACTCTGAGGAGTCAAATGTCATTCTTCAGGAAAGGAATACAGAACAAGCAGAAGCTAACCCAAGGAATGACTCAATCCTGGTACACCAGTTACCAACCTTATATTTCTCATTGTGGGGATGACTTTTCACATGTTGCTCTGCTGAGATTTGATCTCCAAAAAATTCATGACAGAGCTGGCAATAATATCCAGTGATGGGAATCAGAAATTCAGAGCCTGAAAAGGCCGAAGAAAATTATCAGAGAAACAAAACTTAATAAATGCCAAGCTCTTAACAAAGCCAGATAAACATATCACGAAAAACAGCAAATCTCCAGCAATGTTCTTTTTGGAACAGTTAATGCTGTTCTCCTTATGCTTACAGTATGGGAAACATCACTACCAGGAGCAAACATGTAAAGTGAAGAAGACTGATTATTGTGATTCAAAGACTTATTTTAGTGCTTTCCACCATATTAAGGCTATCCTCTAGTCAAGTAAGTTCATATTTCCAATTATCTTAAGCAGTTTGCCATTTTTCTGGTATAGTCTGCTCGAACATTAAACAGTTGGTTTATTAAAAGAACAGAAGTATTTTCACTGAAGTCCAGCAAGACTGCATCCTTTAGCCTACAGAACCATCTGCTACAGAATCTAATAGACTGTGGATTCTCCTGCAGCAGGCACTACTAGAAGTGTGTAACAGATCAATAAACTCAGACTGATCACTGGCAGGCCTATTTAGATATTCAGATTTTAAATCTTACATTAATTCTTAAATCACAGCCTCTTCCATATGGCTTCTTCAGATTCCCTGTATCTACACTCTACCAAGTACTTGTCAGTGATTTTTCAGGGACATCTCTACTAAAAATATATAGTCTGTTGTAAGACTGTGGAGTACTGCACAAGATCTTCCCAAACACAGCAAGCTCTTGTAGTAATGTTCTGAATTCTAACATGTTAACTGAAATCACTTCATAACTACACTGGAGAAAGAAAAAGTCACCTGGTATTCAAAAATAAAAAAACTCTAAAAAGAAGAGAAGGAATGATGCTATGTTTTCCTGCACTCTTGCTTCATGAACTTTTCTACAAGAACAAGCAGGAAATTAATTCATTTGCCTTTTACCTAATAATGCAGCATCTACATGTGTTCCTATTAGAAGGTAAAGTTTTGAAATTCCTTTCTCTGAACTGGAGCCTGCTGGAGGGCAAGGAGATGATACCCAAGTTTGAAAGAATTAACGTACCTTTGGCAGGAACAGTTATCTTATCGATGCGTTTTATGGAGTCTTGTTTGGTCTCACTCTGGGTCTTCGAAGCCCAAGGTCTGTTGTAAGGATCCAGGGTCTATTTGCACAGTGACAGAGGTATACAGGCTCATATATTACACTAGCAAGGCAAGTACACTTGTCTTTTTCCTTTTTAACATCCTTTCAGAACACTGAACATTAAAATTAACGTGCAAACATCTACAGCAACTACCTTTTCCTCTTTTTCCCCTCCCATTTTGCAATTTATAATGAGAAAATAACCTGTGAAGAGGGTAAAATGTAAATGAAAGCAAAGAACATTGTAAGGCATGTGAAACAGAAATATCAAACGCTAGTTCCCAAGTGAACTGAACATAGGCCCCATTTACACTAGTCAGAACACACCAGTAGCTGTACAAACTGCTCAAATCCAACATTAGGGAAATAGAATTTGATAAGCAACTTCCTAAGTTCATTATTACTTCAGGTTCTATTGTAAAATGTAGTTCTGTGGTGTATGTTTTATAGCAATATGAAATGCACTTACTGAAGGAAGCCTACAACATACCTGTCTATGTTTCTTATTATGCATGTGTGTGAAAAAGTCAAACATGGTCCCGCAGATGGTATTGCAGTCTTTGCACCAGTGGTTCCCTGCATCATAATATTCATAAATATTGGCCAACTGGAAAGGATGTTTGGAAGATTGTGAAGAGGATTCTGCTGGCTTCGGGCTTCTACCTCTGGATTTTTCATTAGGAGCTTTTGATTCCTAAATTGAACAAAAGGAAACACTCCTCTAAGACAAGGCAGGACAGACGTAACACTCTAGAACTCAAAACCTGCCTCCAGCAGAAGCCACACACACCAAAAAAAAAAATAAATGTATCACCTGCTTGTCAGCGCCCAGGCTAATTCCACTGTTTCAGAGCTGGTATTGCCGACTAAGGTGCTGCGTGGCCGCAGGGAAGAGTTTCCAATAAGGCTCCCAGGTGTAATGGCTGGATGGTTGTAGGTAATCAAAGAACCAAATGAACAAAGTCCCTATGGCATGCACCCTTCCCATTTTATGGGTTTCACACAAAGATCTGAATAGTTCCAATTTACCACACTAGGCAAACAGTGCCCGTAAGACCTAAAATGATTCTAGAAATATTTAGAAGTAACTGCAAAAGTAGCTCGGATGAAAGCATAATTAAAAAGTAAGAATTAGTTGACTAAAAGTATTTAATTCAATCAGCTTTAACATATTATTTCAGAATTCCTGAATTCTACAGAAGACTTGTTGCTTAGCAATAACAGAAAGCCAGTGTTTTGTTAATTACCTAAGTGTGTAAGGTGAAGCATCTTGTGATTTAAGCAATATTTGCACTTACATTGGTTTGTACAGAAAGACGCCATACAGTGATATACAGACATTTCAGGGCTCTAGCCAAAATTAATATTAAATTAACACTACAGAGTAGCAAAACAATTCCTGACAGATCATGAATGAACCCTGCTAATTTAAATTATGATAGTAATAGATGTAATTTGAGTTTTGAATTCCATTTTCAATGGTTGAAAGCCCACTGTGTTATCATTTCTAATCTGCATGGCAGTCTGGAAAGAACAGCACATTAACTTAGCAGACCCGAGTTACTTACATGTTTTCCCAGTTACTCACTATTAGTGTTGAACAAATGTACTTAAGCAGATTCAAAATTGGTAAATGACACCTGCCTTACTTGGAACTCCTTTTGATAAACACAGATAGGTTCCCTCCTGTTAACACTGCCCTGCACAACACACATTGCAAATCAAGCAATGAAAGACACTCAGGCCACTGTGCACCCCACAGATATCCATATCCCAATACAATCTAGCTCTTTGCAGCAGAATAGGAAGTGACCCAGTGAATATTTGCATATATTCTCTGCAAGATCATAGCAAAGCTGACATTCTCTTAAACAAGATCAACTTATGATCCACAGAATGTGCATGGAAGGATGTTAATGGTGTCTGAGAAGTGTCAGTCACTGTGTTATTTACAGACATACACCCCCCAATATATCCTATAACAATACTATCTCAATCACAACTTTAAAAAGGCAATGTTACTCACATAGATAGGTGATTGACAACTTTTAACCCCAGTTTGTATTTAACCCCAGCACAAAGATGCCTTTATATTTAGTAGCTATTTAGAGCCAGAAGGGATGATCTGTCTGTTTAGTAAAAGGCCAGCATCACCTCTGCACTATATGGACACAGGTTCAGCACCAAGGGACCACAATGTAGCTTGCAAGTAAGCAGAAAGGCAGACCTTGGCAGAATCAACCTATCTCAGTGACAAAAGCCTGCATCACCTTTCTTTTAATTTAAAAAAGTTAACAATTGGAACTACTATGTGGATCTTAGAGCCTAAAAGCAGGATCCCACATGTCTACAGATAGCTGAAAATATTAAATGTTCCTGCCCAGAACACAGAATTTTCCATTTTAAAATAAGGACCTATGAAAAGGTGATCAAGTCATTATGGGTTTGGACAATACAAACAATGAAAGTAAAAATAACGAACTCACACATGCCATATCTCAAGAAAATAAAGCAATATAACTTAATGCAATGTTGGATTTAAAGACATTGTTGCCTACTTTAATTTTACAATGTGGAGTCTGAAGCACATGATTTGTAAAGGAAGTGGATACTAAAGTTCAGTATGCTTCGAGAAACAACAGAAACAAACAAAAACCAACAACCAAACACAAAAGCAAGCCTTAAAATGAAACATTTCTAATGACTTCTCTGAATCAGACCAGGATGAAGCACAAGGAAAACTACAGAATACACAAGATTTAAGTGACCTCGTGGAAATAGCTTACTCAACTACTATTTTCCTCTCTGCAAAAAATACACAGCAAGGTCTACACAAAAAGCATCTCCCATCAGCTATTTCTGTTACATATTTGAATAAACATCTGAAAAACAGAGTAACTAATGTCCTGAATACAGGCATAACCTTTCAGGTGTTACAATAATGTATTACTTCCAAAGTAAAAACTATCTTCTGGAACGCAGAAGTCTGGAAGTCTGTTTTGGTGTATCCAGCACTCAGGAGTACAGATCATGTAAGAGACCATACTGATGCATGCTGACATTTCTTAAGAGAGAACACATAGCATACACATAATCATCATGTTAAGCCAACAATCATATGTAAATCTTGCAATTTGTTAATATCATCACTCAGTGAGAAGACCAACACGCTCCAAACTTGCAGAGAGATTTGCTGCTACGAACATTCCTCCTTGACAGGCCATGTCAGAAATGCAGAGAAAAAAAAAGATCTGTCCTCCTGGTATGGCATTGAGACTGAACACCTACAAACACTCATGATACTGGGCAGTTCAATCAACACCTCATCAAAGCCAAGATCAAAAGCAGTAAATGGCACTGAACCGCACAAACCCTGAGGGAAACTAAAAACACTGATACATTGACTCTCACCTGCACACACCATAAGAACCAGCATATGAGTTGTGATAACAAATGACATCAAATGATGCTCTAGTAAATGTCTGGGAGCAGCTGTCTCCACAGTGCCCTCTTCTCTTAGTGTGAAAATCATTATAGCACACAAGCTAGGAGACTTTACCTTGTTGGAGGAAGATGTTTTCTCCGGAACCTTTACATTTTCTGACTTGTTGTTCTTTTCTGAGGAATCTTTTGTTTCCACAGATGGTTTCCGGGGTTTTTCGAATATGTTAATCCCCAGGATTTGTGCTACTTTGTCAAGCTCAGACTGCTTCTTGTCAGCTGCATCAGATTCTTTATGCAGCTCTGAAATCTCCTTCATAATATTCTCTTGTAGTCTGTTCACCTCAACCAACAAGGGGTCTTTGTGTCCATCCTTCTCACGACGTTTTTTCCTCAACATCTCTCCTGATCCAATCAAGCAAGTAGAAGAGTTGGAAATGCAACAGGAAAATTGTCTTAAGATCTGTATAACTATTCTAACAACAAGTACAATACTAATATGAAATATTACTTTCATATTAGCTAAATCTTGACTAGGAAGTTGTAAAGATGGAACACTCTCAGGTACAGCATCACTGAACCTGCACGATCCACCTCTAACAGAGGTGACATAATCCACAAGTGAGAGAATCAATTTAACAGTCACCATTTCCCTGTATGACCAAACGAGCAAAAGTCAATCTACACTCTAGCATGAAAGTATCATTTTTCAAAGGTGAGGGAAACAGTATTTCCTTGGATGAAACAAAAGTTTTAAAATAAAAAAAAAAGATGTTAGCTCTGTCCAGAGAGGACTTCTCTTTCTTCAAATAAGATTTATGAAAGTTGAAAGACACGATGACTTGTCTCCAGTTACTATTTCTCACTTCTTCTAAAAAAACACTAAAATGCACAAAGGGTAATTAATTTAATTTAACAAGCTGCCACAGAAGATGCAAGAGCAGCTGTTTACTTTGGCATAACAATCAAGTTTTGATATAATTAATTTTAATACAGTAATTAGGTCACTGCTTTTTCAAAAGTTCTGCATTGCCCCCAGTATGAAAATAGTAGTTTTAAACTATAAACTGTTATTACTTTGGTTTTCACTTCTCCTAGTAGGTACTAGGAGTTGTGATACAACCCAGTGGAATAAAAAAAACCCAAAACAAACAACAGGGCTAGAGGGTGTGGAACACACTGTACCTTGCTGTTTACGAAGCCTGTCCAGTTCAGTCTTGAGATAGTAAAGCTTCTTCTGCCGTGCTTCACGTTCATTCTTCAGTTTTTCTCTCTCTTCTATGACCTAAACAGATTGGAAGGGGACTGGATTTTCTTCTCTTTCACAAGTTAATCAGTCTTGTAAGAATGACAGCAAGACCTCAGTCTGCCAGTCACAGAACACTACTCACTATTCTCAAAACATTCTTGAGTATTTTAACACAACAAATACACCTCATCCTCTGCATCTGCAAGTACTCCCCAAAATACCTTTGTTTGCTGCACCATTCCACAGGGCACTTAGGTTCAGCTAACTGTCTTCTACAGGGGTGAGCAAGATTAATGCTAAATGAATGGCTCTTCAAAACTCACGCAGTATTTCTACATCTAGCATGTTCCACCAGTGACAAAAGACTCCACAGCCCTTCACCTTGCCTCCTGCCTTGGCTCTGGCCAATTTCAACAATTATTTAGGCTTCTGCTTTAACCTGATCATAACTGTATCATCAAATATATTTTTCATGCCTGTCTGAAATGAAACACCCGAATGAGGTTGTTTCCTGGTCAATAAGGTGAACTCTGGCATGAGGAGCTCACAAATCCACTTTCCCCCAGTTTTCATTAATTCTCACAGAGGGAAACTAGGCAATGTGCTAAAATTCCCAGCTTTATTTTTCAAGAGACAAATTCCTATTTTTTTTCCTTCACAATGCTCTTAAATCTTACAACTGACTCCTCCCTTGAACAACCAACTGACCCAAGGCCTTGCCTTTCCAAGAGAATCACTACTATGGCAATGTAAATGTTAGCAAGATCTCTAGATCCTGCCTGAAGTAAGCCCTGGAATGAGGTTTATCAACACAGACCACATCTCAAATGCCACAAGTTTGAGGGAGGGGGGAGGTCGGGGTGTGTTGCTGATACCATTCTCTCATTCCTAGTTTTCTGCTAGCACAGAAGCATCAACTGGAGCACGAAAGTTTTTGTACTCTAAACCATTCCAGCAAAATCACAGTGAACTAAGCACAAACCCAAGATGTCTGTAGTGCAGACAAAGCCCTAGAAGTTCTGTCAAGATGGGTGAGCTACCAGGGTATGTCATGACAGGAGAAAACCACACCTTCAGCCAAGAGAGCTCTTCCAGAAATGCCAAGTGGCATTAACAACAAAATTTCAACCATGCTAGCTGAAGAAATTATTATTCCTTCAAGCAGGGAATTCTCACTTATCTGCTGATGTAGCACTTTAAGTACTCCTCTTTAAGTCAATGCAGACAAAACACAGATGTAATCTCAGACCAAAATGTGGAAGGGACTTCTTTTGAGTCTCTCTTGGATTCAAGTGGTCCATCTCTCCACAGCCTGATTTGTTCTGAGGAGTGTGATATAACTGATTAGGCAAGTATCTCCCAGCCTCTGCCATGGGCTGTTATTCTACTAGCAGATCTACCAAAACAATGTGTCATTACCACAGCTACACTGAATGTCACTAATGCAGATATGCATATGGAGATGAAAAATTTAGATATGAACCAGAAATGTGTGCTTGCAGCTCAGAAAGAAAATTGTATCCTGGGCTGCACAAAAACCATGGCCAGCAGGCCAAAGGAGATGATTCTTTGCCTGGACTTTTCTCATGAGGACCAAATGGTATACTGACTGCATCCAGCTGTGGGACCTCCAGTGTAAGAAAGTCATGGACCTGTTCAGGCCATTATCAGAGGGCTGGGCCACCTCTCCTATGACAAAAAAAAGCAAAGAGGTGTGGTTGCTCAGTGTCCCAGTTTGAGAGAGAACAGAACAAATTCTGTTTATTTATTTTACTTTTCAGCTCAGCAATTCTAAGTAACTGCACTGTCTGAAGTGAGCTGCCTGTTCCCAAAGACAGTGTCTACTTCTGGCAGTGACCACACCCCAAGTTTAGAGTTAGTACTGGGGATTGGTATGTGGACCAAGTCAACTGCTGGTTCTTGTGCACCATGTTGGGGGGTGCAGAAAGTGAAAGGCTGCACCTGCAGGGAGGAGCAAACAGGACAGATGACCCCAAACTGACCAATGAGGGATTTCATCCCATAGAGGTCATATCAGTATAAAGTCGAGGGATCAGGAGGGTCTCGCTTTTCTCTTCTCTTGGGGGGCTCTCTTTGCCCTTTGAGACTGCTTTGCCAGCTTTTGCTTCTCTTGAGTTCTCTTTTGGTTCCTTCCTCAGAACATCCAAGAAGGACTCTGTCAGCCCTTATCAGTGTGTTCCTGAATCTTCCTGAACACAGCTCCAATCTGCTGCTGGGCCCAGTCTGGGATTCTCCCTGTGCCAAATCCACTGCATCAGTGGATTGTATGTAATGATGTAATTACCATCAGGAGGTTGGCTTTGGTACTGGTTTTGTACATATTTCTATATATTAAAATTTTATTATTATTTTTGTTTTCATTAAAGCTGTTCTAATGTCCTTTTTTAATTGCTAAGTCTCTCTCCCTTATTCCCTTTCTCCTTCCCTTTGGGGAGGGAGGGGTGGTTAACAGAGAGCGTCTGTTATTGGTCCAGGGGCTGCCCTGACCTTGAACTGTGACACTCAGCCTGGAGGAGAGAAGGCTCTGGGGAGATCTTACTGCAGCCTTTTGGTATTTAATGGGGCTATAGAAAGATGTAGAGGGACTTTTTACCAAGGCTTGTAGCAAGAGGAACAGGGCAATAGTTTTAAACTAAACAGGGTAGATTTTAATTGGAAACAAGGAAGAAATTCTTTAATGTGAGAGTGGTGAGACACTGGAACAGGTTGCACAGAGAAACTGTAGATCACCCCTCCCTGAAAGTGTTCAAGGCTAGGCTGGATGGGGCTCTGAGCAACCTGATCTACTGGGAGGCGTCCTGGCCCATGGCACTGGGTTGGAACTAGATTATTTTTAAGGTCCCTTCCAACCCAAAATATTCCATGATTCTATGCCCTTATTTTAACAGCAAAGATTGAGCAGACACCAGTTTGAAAACCAAACAACTTTCAGGAACCTTTTAGTTCTCTTGTCAATTATACAACCACAGTTACCTCTTTTAACATATGTTATTCCCCACTACTCTCTAATGATCATATAAACCCAAGTAACTAGAAGGGGAAAACATTAAAACCCATAACCTAAACTGGTGTCAGAAGCACCAAGTAAATAAAAGTTTCCCTTAAGTTCTTCTGATATTCTGATTCATGTAAGAGATAATTAATACAAATGTTAAGGTAAAATCATATGCAACTGTGAACAACAATATCCTTTAGTATGTATTTTTAAATATACAATATAAGTATAACCATACGTATAAATGTAAGTACTACTGTATCATGTACCACATTCAGATGGAGTCTCCTGTGTTCTAATTTGTGACCACTGTGTCTTGTCCGGCCACTGGAAACCACTGCTCCATCTTCTTTATGTTATCCCTTCAGGTATTTATGTGTTTTTTAATATATTCAGGTATTTCAGTATCTGAAGGTCAGAAGAAAGCCTAGCTGTGGCCACCACCTGTTTTTTTTCTGTAAGATTTTGGTTGTCCCCAAGAACTCTGCGTTTGATTTAATCTGTCAGCCATAACCAACAAACTGTACAAGTTCAGGGGATTTTAAATGCATTTTTAAAAATTGTTAGAGAGCAAAACATACAAATCCCTACAGACAAATCTTTAACAAAAGCAAATTTAGTCTAACTGGAGCCACTCAAGAAAAACAAACAAACAAACAAACAAGGTACATCTGAGGAGGAAAAGCTGCTATCTCAGCAACCAAGCAATCCAATATGTTTTGATTTATCAGAATAGGTAACATACCTTCTGCTTTTGAGCTGCCCGATTTTTTTCATCTGACATCTTTTCTGTGGTAGCTTTGAGAGGATTTGAAGACAGACGAAGGGGCACTTTGGAATTAGTAGGAGTGGTAGGGACATGAACAAGCACAGAACCATCTCTTTTTAAATCAGGGACATCCTTTCCCATAGAGATTGTCTCAATCACCCGGAGGTTGGGACGCGTGGGGTTCGCTGACATGGCCATAGTAAGAAGACCATGAGCTTCTGGCAGTGTAGGATTAGGCTGCTGGGCAGGGGGGTACATGGTCCAGCCAGGAGCTGCATATGCCATATAATGCCCATATGCATCATAACCTGGAGGAGCCATTGTGGGAGGTGGATAGTTTTGGGGCATCTGAGTGGCAGTGAACTGGGAATAGTTGGGAATTTGGTACTGGGAAACAGAAGTAGGTGTAGGCGGCAAACTAGCAGGAGCTGGTGGAACCGACGGAATGAGTGAGACGGAAGGAAGAGGCTGTTCTGGTGCACGTGGAGCTATATCCTGTCTCACTGTCTTGTTCTTACTATAGTCTGATTTCTGGAGAGAAGATGCATCTTTAGACTGCTGGAAAGAGACCGGAGGTGATGCCGAGTGTTGCTGGCCTGACTCGGGAGAGCGAGTGTCGCTCCGGCTGCGACGCAGGTCCCAGGGGTCCAGTCTGCGGGGGTCGGAGAAGCGGCGATCGGGAGAGCGAGATGACAACTTCTTGCCGTGCAGTCGCTCCTGGGTACGAACAGCCAGCTTTCCAATTTCAGCAACACCAATGTCAAGTCCAATGGTTTTGAGTAAGTCATGGATCTTTGCGTACTCAGCATTAGGCTCTTCTAAAGGATCCAGCTTGACAGCTGGAGCAGGAGAAGGAGGTGGACTCGCTTTTTGGCTTATCATCTCATTGCCACAACTCACTGGGGGCTTCTGAACAGGGAGAGATTCAGTTTTGGTGTCTTCATCTTCATCACCATAAAGAAATTTCTCTTCATCTTCAATGTCAGGAAAACTACGCCTCCTCTTTTCCTGAGCACTGACAGAATCAGCCATCATGCCCAGAATTCGGGAGAAACCACTGCCATCCTGACTGGCCCTCTCATGAGGCAGAAGAAAGTCACTATGGCGATCAACGGGCTCTGCCTTAGCTTCTACCTTTTCCTTGTGACTTAAGAAGCTCCCAAACTTATCTTCAAATGTGAAAGTGTCTTTAGGAGCCCCAGAAACTGGGCTCCACTCATAAAAACCATCATGCAACTCCTTGTTTGTGGACTCCACAACAGAGTCTTTGTTAAACCGTTTGAGAAAGTTCTCTGCTTCAGAAGCAAAAGGAGCCATGTTGTTGCTCTGGGGCAAAGATGAATGACTAGAAAGAAGAGGAAGATCCTTGCTGGGAGCTGGACTGCTTGAAAAGCCCTCTGGCTGAAAGAGAGAGAAGTTACTATTTACTACAGCACCTTCAAAGGCACCTCACAAAAAAAAACCCAACAAAAAAAACCCCAAAAATTAAAAAAAACCCCAACATGTTAATTTCTCCTTGAGTTCACAGCTGACAAGTTAGAAAAGACAATATACAATTGAAAGAGAATACAGAAGATGGCAAAACAAGATTTTTGGAATGTCCAGCAATGAATGGCTATCTCTGAGAATACAAAAATCCACAATTATATTTCATTCATTTTTTTACAAGCATAAGAATTGAAACTTTTCAATTGAAACCCCGTAACATAATTTGGATATGCTCTGAATTTAATCACAAATAGGATTTCAACACCTTAGGACAAGTAAAGCCAACTGTACTGGGGTTATTCCCAGTCACTTATTCAGATATGCATCATTAATGCCACATTAAAAAGTTGGATTTACAATAATAGAGCCCCAAACACTTATTTTTCCAGTGCTCTAATTTTGAGACTCAATTGGTATAGCTTGTGTACAAATTAAGTAGGGTTGATCACAGCCTACTGTTGGCAATACAGTGGAAAAAAAAAAGGAAACTCAAAAGATGTTTTTGGCCAGAGGTACTGAGGATTAGGAAGTTCTGTAAATCTACAAAGAAACAAGAAAGAGGCACCGTGACAGGCAGAGCACTTCAGTCAATGTCCTGACTGTCTGTGATACAAAAAGACTCATCTTTTCCACAAAACCTGGCCCAGATCTCAGCATCCTGAGCTGAATTTCAACAAGGACATTTTATCTTGACTCAGATTTCATATATATACAATTCTTGATTAAATGCCCTCACCATTTCAAGTTTTCTAGTGCAATCCTAATTTGTACAGGCCTGCAAAAAATTACCTGGCCCCTCAAAGACAGGAAGCTGTAAAGATTTGGCCTTTCTATTTTGGAAAGTAAACTAATATTCAGTATCATTAAATGACTGGTTTGGAAAGTAGAAATATATAGATAGACAGGGATCAAACCTGAATTGGAGTCTCTACTTCCACCTCCACTCGTTTCTTTAAAATAGACTTTTTGGGCATGGTCGGGATTTCCTCAGGCCTGTATGTGTACCGAGGCTCAGAAGTCTGTAGTGTGTTAGTCAAGCCAGGGATCACATAACCACTGCCTGAAACATCGTGATTCAAGTTCCTACTGCGCTCCTCTTCTTCTCTTTTCCTCCTGGCACGGTCAAGCTCTCGGAATTCCTCGCTCAGGTACGATGGGCTTGGGCTTCTGCTGCGGCTGCGGCTCCGTCTGCGATAGTTTCGTGTTCCTGCTGAGAAACCCTGATGCTCTCCACTCGCGCCGTGCACCTTCTCATCCTTGTCATACCGCGGACGCTTTATTTCTCGGCCCCTCTCTTCTGGCCTCGCTGGGTAGGAGGATTTTCTGAGTTTGTCACCATCTCTGTCACACCCCCGAGGCAGCTCTTCTCGACGACCATAATGGGGACTGTAATCTGAACGATGGAGGAAAACGTCTCGGTTGCGATAGTCTTCATCGTGTCTCGTGATGAAGGGACTTGAAGGTTGATCATCATGTGATGGGTATCTCTCAATGCCTCGAGGACATGGGAGGCCTCTAGTGAATATTGGACCATCAGCCATATCATCCCTGTGTAAGCAAAGCATAAACTAAGTACTTGAGTCAGAGTAAACCAAGTCTTACTGCGACGTAAGAGTAAGAAATTTCCAGAACAGTTTCAGAATAACATCTCCATCACTAAACAGAAGCAACAGTTTTACTTAAAAGGCAAGGGAGAGAGGGAGACTTGTTTTTATGGTATTAGACATCCCTCCTAGGAAGTCACCTGCAAACAGTGACATGAACAATAACTGCAGAAGGACAGCCTAGAAAAATTCATAGGATTAATTTATTTTTGTGAAGGAGAAAGACTACACATTAAAAAAACCAAAACACAACCAAAACCAAACCAAAACAAACCCAACAACAACAACAACAACAAAAACTTCCTATCATATTTCAGACCATAATCCCTTTCCTCACCTCTCCCAGCAAAATGCCAAGTTCATATTTCATATTAATTATTCAAGGTACAATTCAGTTTCACATTGGCAAAGGCAACTAGAGCCTCTTTTTACCTTCATCTGTGGACAAATTCTATCTACATTTTCTGCTGCAACAGATATGTAGACTGGACTCTAATCACATGAACTGCTATATCCAGAAAACCCAGTTATTCATAAGATACCTATGAATCAGGGATATTAGATGTAATAGTATCACTTCTTTGTGACAACCCTTCAATTATTACATGCAATGGATGAGCACAACACCAGAATAACTAGCTACAGCTGCTGGAGTATCTTCTTCTGGACCAATTCCTATACACACATCCAATCAGGAGTACTGTTGTAACCAGGCCTTTCTCTCCACCCCTAAAAACTTTTCTGTGACTGTTCTTTAGATCAGGCAGAAACAAAACAAACCATTTTAAAATTACAAGCTGCTGATTTTGTTCATGAATATTTCAAAAATATAGCAAGATCCTCTGAGAATGGTAAGCAAAGCTATTTGAGTGAAATCAATGGGACAGGAAACCACGACCGCCTAAAATCCTCAAAAATCACCTCCACCTATTCAGAAAAGTCCCTCCATAGATATGAGAAGGGACAAATAAAGTTATGCCAGATGATATTGTTAAAAAAAAAAAAAGGTAGATACATTATAGACCCATTTTTTATAGTCACCAGACTAAAGACATAAACAGATGAGGTCTTTCTCTTGAGTATTTTCATTGTTTACACATGCATATTTCTGAACAAAAACAACACAAAACTTGACTTTATTTCTAACCTGCATTGTTGCAAAGCTTTTCATATGCTATTAGATGCTTTATCAGTCCAACACATAAGGCAAATAAGACATACACTGGTACCCACAGTATTAAGATGCTACCCTTCCAGTTTCCAGCAAACTACACATCCACACCCACCAAAAGTAGATAGAATTAAATTTAATAATCATTACTATTAATTAAATATAAATAAAGTACATAAATATTGCTGCTCACAGCCTACATAAAGGTATCTGTCCCCACTGTCACCTTTCCTGAGAGCTTGCTCAACCTATGCAAGCTGCATGAACACGCCCAGTGGAGAAACAGGTACTTAACTCATACACCTTCAGCTCATTTTTGGACAAGTAACTTGAATGCAGCTTGCCTGGTGTCACCTACAATTCAAATGCTCTGGCTGCAGTAGCAAAGCAGAAGGTATATTTAATCATACTTTGGAAAGGAACAGCAAACCTACTATATTTTCAATTAGAAAGCTGTTCTAGATACACTCTGAACAGCTAAAATGCAAATTTAAATCCCAAAGAGCAAATACAGGTGTGAGCTGCCTTAGAGAAATGAGTCTTTGAAATATTTTCTGTAAATACAGTCCAACTGAGATATGTCCCTCTTAACTGGTTTGGGCACTTCTAGCTAGCCATGTCTGCTACAGGCTATGGCATCTCTGAGAGAGGATACAAGGGAGGACCACTGTGACCATCCCAATTCCTTCATTAGCACAGAATCTATTACTGGAATTTGCAGTTTCAGAGAACAGACCACAGAACTACAACTAGTGTTAAGGTAGGTATACTTTTTGGCAAATTTATTCACATAAACAGAAACAGATAATAGTGTGCTATCAGAATCCAACAGGACTCCACCTTAACCCAGTCTTTGAAGAGGAAGTCAGATGAGCTGTTTATACCCAAGCCAACTGTCATTCTTGATATTATGCCAAAAATATGCTATTTCAGAGCACAGCTTAACACAGACCAAGTCTCTGCAGTGATATAGTCTAATCTTTTGGATTAACTTCAGATGGAAGAAGAATTGGTGGGATGTTCTGTATAGCTTATGCCAGCTCACATGGTAGTAGAATGTCTTAAAAATACTGACAGAGGGAGAAATCAAAGACAGGGATAAGATATATTTATTTTTATAGACTGAGATTCTGGAACACAAAAAAATCCCCACCTAATCTGTTGAAGATAAAGACTGGAACTACTTAGGTGACCTTGAAGTCAGAGGCCAGCAGCATTCAGTATGCTTACTTAGACATGTACAGGAGACCTGCTGCCTTAGAAACTCAGAGCAAGTTCTCACAGGTGTTTTAGGATGGACCTGCATGTGAACACACACCCTGAGAAATTCACCTGAAAATTCACTGCTGCTTCCATCCTTCAGTATTTGTCCTGGTTTCACTGGGACAGCATCACAGGCCATTAGCCATTTGAAGTCAGAGGGGGCAGCTGACCTGAGCTGGCTCACAGGTGTAGTAGCCCATCCCATAAATGTCCTGCTCAGTACAAAGGGGAAACGTGGCTGGGGGTGGACTTCCTGCTTGGGTTCAGGCACCTCTTGATTCTTATCTTCCTTCTCCTCATCTCCATCCCTGGAGGGTACCATCCTCCTCCCAAGGGCTGCTTTCCTGTTCATTGTGACTGATGGGCTGAATATAGTTTTGTATACTTCATATTGGTATTACTTTGTCTGTTTCACCAAATCTGTCTTCACTTCAACCCATGGGTCTCCTCTTTTTCCCAGGTTTTTTTTTCCTATTTGGCTGGGGAGAGGCCATCAGGTGATAGAGTGCTATTTAGCCTTGGATATGGGCTAAATGTAGCAGTATTTTATTTCTTTTATAGATTAATGATTTCTTTACCATCCCAAGGCCCTGTAGAGTAGAGAATAATATGCAAAAGTGATTGCTTGAAACCTCTGAGTAGTTAAAAAAAACCAGCTGAGAATAACTAATTTCAGAATTGATTGCTCTAATTCAAAATTTGAAGAGACATCTTCAGAAAGCACTCTTTGGTGGTGGTTTTGTTTGGTTTTGTTTTTAATAAAAACAAGAATATACCATATGCCAAATAAGAGTGTGATATTCCCAGTATTAAGCCCAGAATGGCTTGCAATGACAGCTACTTCAAAGCCCAGTGATAGATACAAAGTCAATGTCTTGAGTACCAGCATAGCCTCTTAGGGGGGTGGTGGAATACATTATTAAAAAATACATTATAAACACGTCCTTAACCAAATATAAAGTGTCTTAAGAAACAATCAAGATGGTTAAACAGTGAAGAAGTTTGGAAGTTGGAAGCAGTACCTAGAAAATTTAAGAAAAGTTGAAAGATAACTAGCTTGTCACATTCTTTAAGCTTCTTGACAGTGGGCACCACCCAGGTGCAGCCAACACAGGTTAGATGGGGAAAAAAAACAGTTTTTGCATACCTATATTACAAATATATGGGAAGTCACCTAAAAACTGAGGTCTACATGGTCTCACTTTCTCTTACTCTCATTCTGATTCATCTGTCACTTTTATACCTTCTCAGGAGTCTATTCTGACAATGTTTTCACATCTATGTTTCATGTAACAGATAAAAAGTTCAAGTTCTTTGTCATTTTCACTCATGTTAAAATAAATGCCACTGTGCCTGATGTTACTTCTAACCGTGCATCATAATCACAAACCAGGATAAATCTAAAACCTCACTGGAGACAAGGCAGCAATGGGACCAACACACCTCCCTGCCTCCTGTGCTCTTAGTCTGACAGACTTCTATACACCATTCCCTGCTCCTTCCAACCACTCTACTGTCCCTGGTCATATGCAGTCATTTCATTCAGAAGACTACAGAATGCACAGGAGATTTACAAAATGAACACTGATCCCATGAGAACAGTGGTAAAGGTGTAAAAGTGACAGTACTGGAAACTAAACTTACATTTGATTTTCTGCACCTGCTGAAACTTCACTTTACACTTGAAAGAGTCAAGAAATTCACTTATTCTGCTCACTTCCCTCTTTTTTTTTTTTTGTCTTTTGTTTTTAACAGTTGGTGATATTTGCATCAAAAATTGAAGTTATACTTTTTTTTTCTTTTTTCTTTTTTTTTCTTTTTTCTTTTTTTTTTTTTTTTTTTTTTGGTGTTGGATATTTATCTTTGACCTGAAACTGCAATTGCATGTTCTGGGACTGTGCTCAAACTATGCCATCTTTAACTTCATAATTCAAGACAATTATTTTATTTGCACAAAGTCTTCTGATTTTGCTTCTTTTGACACATTATTTGTGTTTTACTGAAGGCAGAAGTATCCAAATGGTATCTACTATTACTTCACAGTTCACAACAGTATTTTTACATAAAACACATCTCTTCATCAACTATTTTCCTCTCCAATTCCAAGCAAGGGACCCTAAGAATTCTAGCATTCATTTAATTGTGTATGAGACTGTTTTACTCTGTTCAGTTCTGTTCTGTAGGGTTTTTTAAGTCAAAATAAAATCAGGGAAGTATTCCTCCCAATAAATGAGGAAGTTGAAGCTTTATGGTAACCATAAACAATGTTCCTTTCAGTCAGGATTATGTAGGTTCATAACAAATAGAAGGTGGCTGAAGCTGTGAAATATTAAATGAAGCAGCATAATCTGGGCACTTTCAGTTTATATGGGTTTTAGAAGCAGCAGACAAAAAACAGAGAAGAAATATCTCTTTAGCAGTACTATGAACACGGGCAGTTACTTCTGTTTGGGAATCCCCTGCATCCCAACTTGCTGGGGGCTGAGGACTATTCCAGGGAAGCACCACTACATGCTCGCCCTCTTACCCTTGTTCCCTAGGCGTTCATTGGGCTAATTAGATGTTTGGTCTCACCCAGCACAGCCATTCCCATGGTCTTCCTGTTTGCCACAGTGCAGAGGACCATACCTGTCACTCAGGTTATCAATTGGTGAGCCCAGTCTATCAGGCAGCCTCCTCCTCTCCGGGGTGCCAGTGCAATACCGGTCATTCCCAACAGTAATCCGCAAACTCTGTTCCAGGGAAGACTCAGAGCGGAGACTCGGAGAACGTCTCTGTAAATTGAAGAAAGAGTGCAAGCCCATCAATTAGGGAAATCAGCTAAAGAAAGGCAAGTGACTCTGCTCTGATTAATGTATGAGATGTGAGGTGGATGGATTATTAAAAAAAAAATTAAGTAGAACAATTGTTCCATATATTTCAAAGGGGGGGGTATTGACTGACTGCATTTCATCTCTCATCCTGTCTGACAATAACATATTCTATATGATGTTACCTAAAAGGGGAATTTTCAATTAAAAAAAATACATTCTATAAAGTCCCATCTTGAAAGGTGGAAAAACAGAAAAGTTCATGAAATCCCAGATATGCTGCTGTCCTCTTTTTGTAGAGGAGAACCAGCTAAACAAACACTGAACAAAAAAACAGTGCCAGGAATTTCTTAAGTGTCTGGATTTCTGGACCTTTAGAAGTTTAGTAGCAACATGAACCAAAGTATAAACTAAGATTTTCCTAGCAGTGATGTCTTCAGCACTTTTCCTCACTTCATGCTGCTTTCAGCAGACAAGAACAGTGTAATACTCAAAACAGCAGTGACTATAGAAACAGCTTCTATAATATAATTCCCATTATCATTACTGATAGAGCTAAACCAGAGCTGCCTTTGAAAAAAAACTACAGCAGAGAAGGCCTGAACTAACTGCTTCTGCACAGTCCTTCCTTTGGACACATACTCAACAGAGATAATGTCATTACTGGTAAGTTATGCTTAACTAGTTACACCTCACATCACTCTGGAATATGGCACTAGAATACAAGAATGGTCAAAGCAAAGGGAGTTCCATAAGAAAGAGATGAGACTGCCTGAAGACAGAGAACTTGATTTGCTTTTTTAAACCAACCTGGTTTAAACAGGAAGCAATGAACCAGCTTGAGTTCTGCCAAACTAGTCATGCATTGCATATTGCTTTCACCCCTGAGAACTGCAGTAGCAAACAGCAGGTGCACTACGTTGTCTACATCCACCCTGAGAAGATGCAGCAGATTCAGCTCAATCCTCCAAGAGACCAAAAATAGAACCACACATAATCTCCAACAAGAAAGCAAAAGAATTCCCTCACAAACTACCCTGAACAAAATTTACTTGCAGTACAAACCTGCACTAGAATACATTTGTGCACATAAACATCCTAAAATAACACAATAGTGATTTATGGTTTGTTCCTTTAATCTGAATCCCAGCATTTATCAGAACACATTTTAATTACTTTCTATGACCAACTGTGTTGTATATCATAATATGATCCTGCAACAGACTGACTTGAGATACAACATATATAAGGTCCATACGTCTCAAACAAACACACTTAGAAGATTCAGATGTGCCCACTGTAACACTGAATTTTGAGGGATGGTTGCCATCAAGACTGTTGGCAAGATGGGCACATTCATGACAACCACCTTTTGGGAATTCCAAGACAAGTAATAATTACATTTCAGAAGAAACTTCTAGGCAAAAGGAAAGAACTAGTCTGTGACGTTAGGATTGCCTGTAACTTCTATACAGATCTCCCAGAGACAGCAGTTACAGTGGTACACATTTGAACTGTACCGTTTTTTTCCTGCTGTTTTGAGAAATTCCAGGTTTAACAGCTTTTTTTTATTATTTGTAGCACTGTAGCACTAACCATCACCATTGGCCATTCCTACCTACACAATGCATTTTCCTCCCTTCCTGTTCTGCAGCCTAAACTGCAGCTACCATTGCCATATTCTTGTACAGATTCCAACAATTTCTTCTTTCTCTGTTGACCAAACATACTCCAGTCTTCTAACTTCAGCCAATTTTCTTACAAGAAAGCAAAGAAGCTGAGAGAAACTATACAAACAACAAGCACTAGGGTCAGGAGGGACAAATAAAAGCAGCACGTGTCAGCCTTGTTAATAAGGTTTGCCAAAATCTCTTGCTGTACAGCCCTGACCTTCCTCTCTTCATTATGTTTTCCACTATTCACCCCAAACCTTTGCTGTCACTCCGTGCTCTTCCAATTCCCACAAAGTTTTCAATAGTTGCTAAGAAACAAGCACCACCCATACTTCCAGTACCCAGCTCCACTGGCAGTCAGCATCCCAGTTATGCATGCCTGATAGAATAGGCAACAATGCTGATAACCCAGGAATACGTGCACTCTGTCTCAAAAAAAACCAACCAAGCCAAGCCAAACACAAAACCAACAACAAAACAAAACACAACAAAATGAAAAAACACACAACCCTCTCAGAATCAAGAACCGGGAATAACAAATCTCTAAGGCTGCTCCTTCCATACTCCCACATCACAATTCATATGAAGGGTCAGGACAATAACTTAAAAGTTTGTACTCAAAACTCTTCTGCATTTCAAACCCATGCCCTTCTCCCATCAATGTCTTCATTCCACATCCTACCTACATCTTCCACCTTTATGTATCTACTGTCCTCTTTCAAGTCCTCCTGCCTTGTTGCAGCTTAAATTCCTCCTCCTCAGTCTTCTGTCTGAATTCATTTCCTTTCAGTAACAGCTCCAAAATACCACTTACTAACACATTTGTGTAACTCCCACATTACCACACTTTGTATCCTCAAACTTCTGGAGAGGTGGTCTTCAGTCCTACAAATCTGAAAAATGTATTAAAACTTTGTCAGATCATGCTGAGCCAACATATCTGCTGTCTGCTTTGTTTCCTTCACACTCGGTTCCACTGTTGGGAACCATCAGCATAATCCCAGTTTTTATCTTTCTCTAATGTTAATTTTGTAAACAGTACTTCTAAAAAGTAAAATCAACATGTATTTGATGCTTTTTAACATCACTTTTAAAGAAGCAGTGGTGTTGGTCAAACATCTTTTGGTGGACAAAATCTTCCATTAAAAAAATATGCACTCTAAGAATTACTTAGACTGGGCTTTAACATATTCAAGAGACAGCACAATATAGAGAGCTGTATTTAACTGTCTCAAGATCTCTCTTTATGTGACAGCTGCTTCCTTCCTAGCAAAAAGGTTTTCCTTAAATGCAGTATTCTTGTAAATAAACAAAAAATCTGTCTGGCCCAGCAGCTCAGCACTAGCTAACTTGCTAAAGCCTAATTTCTAGGATTAATAATTTTGCAGTCCTTCTCTGAAATTAGAATAGAAAAACAAAATCAGCAAGAAAAACAAAATCAGCAAGAATTTGCTGAGATGACTACTGTAACTTGAGTTAGAAGGGTGCAAAATAACACTGGAAGAATAGCATTTGTCAAGAATAATGTTTGTGTAAAGTGGGTGAGTTTTGGAGGCTTCCAATCAAAAAGTCATAGTTCAAATTTCTCCAAGTCTAAACCACCAACACATTTGACATTGAAAGTTTTGTTACAGCTGGCACAGCCTCACAGCCTATCAAGGATACAGTGAGATGGCAGACTGCATGATGGTCCAGTCACTTTGACAAAGTTCTGCTCCTGTGTACCCCAGTTTGTCATCCCCTCAACTGTGATGATGCAAATGTCTTGAACCACAGCACAAACTGACATAAATCAGATTTTAAATTATCTCATTTTTAAACATTACTTATTTTCAACCTGAGTCTTACTAGCAATGAAATTTGCAGGACTGCCCCCCAGACAACTCACAGGACTCAAATAATGCTGAAATAAAGAGCCTAAAACTAAATGACCAGAAGCAAGCTTCTCAACATGGCCTGGCTAACTGGCAAATGCAATTATTATCTTCCCATACCTTAGGGACAGATCACCTTTAAATAGCACATAACACAAATAGCTGAATTTTAACTCCATTACAGTCACCTGTGATCTCTCCTATGGCTACATCTCCAACAAAGTCCAGTAAGAACCTGTACCTGCATGGGAAAGGGCAATCCCCATTCTCTCTTGGGGTCCCATCATACAATGAATCATAGCAGACAACATGTTTTTGTTGGATTTATCTTCAGACACATCGTTTCCTCAAATCAGCTCATTCTACAGCTTCACAAATCCAAGTGTGAGCACAAGGGAAGAGGCAGAATATACTTTAGAGAGGAGAAAATTAATGTACCATTCTTTCAACTCTAGATGTGCTGCACTGAGTGACCATGGACCCATAGCTTAAAATACCTCAGTATGAAAACCTCTTCTTTCACCAGAATACAAACACCCATACCATAGGTAACGATTATCAGACAAGGCAATCATTGCACCAAGGAGTAACAAGAGAAAACCAAAGTAAACAAATACTGTTCACTCAAAAAAAAGTATGGCTGTACACTTTGGTTTAGCACCAAGGTGTCTGCATCCACGAGGGTATCAGTTCAGATGACAAAACAGAGTTTCACATTCCAAAATCAGATTTTGCCAAGGCTGAGCAGGAACACTGGAACACCTTGTGCACAGCTCCAACTACAAAGCACTGACTATCAAAGAAAACCTCTCCAAGATACAAATCTGTAAGAGTCTCCTTTGTACACCTGTGACAGTAGAACCCAAAGTACTCATTCAACATCCTATTAGAAAAGTTATCTTCCCATAAATTAAGCGGTATTTATACAATAACACAAACCAGTGTTAAATGGAGGGAATGGACTAGTTAAATCCTTTGCCTTAGCACAAGATAGTAACATCTTTGAGCCTTATCTAAAATGGCTGTAGCTGATAAAAGAGAAATAAAATGTAACGGAAATTAAAGGAAAACCATTAACATGGAAATCAATTTTTTTTTTTTCCTTCCCATTTGACTGTCTAAGGAAGGGGGGAAATCGCCTTTCTCTCTCCTCACAGGGAGAGCCCGCGGCCAGTGCAATTCTTCAAGGTCTGCGACGCGCCAAGTTCGGGACTCTGGCCCCGCTGCCCCCCGCTCCCGCCCTGCCGACACGGGCTGATCCCAGGGCACAGCCGGGACCGTGGTACCACTGAGGGGAAAGCCGGCCCC
>JAOEGS010018661.1:26049-42585 GCA_025447755.1 Corythornis vintsioides | reverse complement strand
GCAATCCCCTGGAAGAACTCTTCTCCTCTGTGCCACAGGTGTCCTGAGACCTTCAGCTTTGTGGAAGTGTTAATCTGTGGCTGCATGCTGGCCTTTGGCAGGGGGCTGTGCCCTACTTGTCAGGAGCTGGCTGGAGAGTGTTCACTTCTCATGGACAATAAAGAGTTGCCTCTTCCATGTCCACTCTTTATGTGTTTAGAAGCAGTAGCACGGGAAGGAAAATGTTGACCACTGTGGCTCTTCCCAGAGGGAGAAAACCAAGGTTTGTCAGTTTAATGTCATTTCCTCTCCATTTTTCTCATTTCAATCTTCAGCAAATCACTGAGTAGTAAAACCATGATGTGTGCTCAGCCTCCCACTTCCAAGGGGGGAGCGAGAGCAGAATCAGGTGCTGCAACTGGAAAGTGCAGATGTTTTATACACACGCAACTGGAAGACCAAACCCCCAAAATTCCCTCCTTTGCTTCTTTGGAAATATTTTTTCCCACTAACTGAAAGCAGAAGTTTTACGCTTTTGGTTTGTTGTTGATTTTATTTGGTTTTGTTTGGTTTGGTTTTTCATTTTCCCAGGAATTTGTTATCTTTGTTTACCCTTTTTCTTCCACCTTAAAGAAAAAAAAAAAATGTACCAGAAATTGTGGAAGATGTGGTCCCAGAGAGACCAAAACTAGTATCCTTAGAATCTGGTGGGTTGTGTTTCTTTTTTTAAATATCAGACTTCCCCCTGCTGTACAAAATATTAGGAAAAGTCTGAAAAAAAAAACCAACCAAACCACCAAAGCTAAACTAAAAATAACCCCCAGTTTTTTATTACTAGAGAGAGTAACATTTTGAGGAGGTTAGTTTATCTTTCTGGATTTTTTTTTTTTTCCTGTGGAAAAACATCTTTGTCAAATAAATGAAAAAGTATGATGAAAGAAGAAGATACACAGCAGATCCTCTTCTATGAGCTATATTCTGTTAATCATATGTCCAGACCACTTTGCTATCCTCTCATCACTGCTGAAGAGAGCTGGCTGCACCTTGTTGGCCCACGGGCAGCATGGCTGTTGAGGAACCTAGCGCTTGACTGTTGCAGGCAGCAGTTCTCAGATGCGCTGCTTGTACCAATGACCCTGAGGATACACAGGACAACTCTTCAATTCATGAAGGTTGTTTGGGCATTTATCACACTGGCTTGTGAAACAGGGGAGGAAGTTTCTGTGGAATCAAAGATTTTTGATGTTACTTCTGCACTGTAGCTCCACATCTGTTGCCAAAAGCTCCTTTCCTCTGAGCTTGTTGTTTGCTTTCTGTGCAGACAGCACATGCATTCAGAGCAAGACCTTGTACTATGTGGATAAATCATTTTGGTTTGGAGTAAAAACTGTTTTTGACCTCAGAATTATTCAAATTTTTTCCCATTTTCACAGAACGAGTCTGGGTGACTCTGGAGATGTGAGATAAGTCACTTGGGAAGAAAGATGTCCACATTCTGAAGCAAGGATCCACAGTAGGGGAAGCTTGGAAAGTGCAGCTCTGCAGCGATTTCCCCTGGGAGCTGTGGAATCGCAGTACTGCGTGCCATGCTGCTCTGCCCTCTGCTCTGACAGGGACTCTGGGCCTGGAGCAGCAATCTGGGCTAGAGACACAGTGGGCAGCAAGGGAATGGTATAACTGGCGTTTTTCTAGCCTGTTATTCATACCCTGCTATGGCTGCACTCTGAAACTCTGAAAGCTTTACCGCTACTTTGCAGTTGTATTCAGCCTAGGGCAGACCGGCAATTGGACGTGATGGGATTGCAGCCTCCTAAAACACCCAACCGAGACTTCCGAATTGTATCATTTATGTCATCCCGTGTTGCAGAGACACCGCTACATGCCACACGTGACAGGGCATCTTCCCGGCCTCAGGGGCAGCTTCTGCGCTTTGCCCCGTCCGGAATTAGTCACCCAGCCCTCCCCGTGCACGGACGGCGACCCGCCGAGCGCGCAAGTGTCGCGTAAAGGCCGCTCGGGAGCGCCCCCAGTGCCCCGCTCCCCGCGGGCAGGCAGGTGGGCGGGGCAGCGCTAGGGCCCGGGGCGGTGCGGCGGCGGGGCCGGGCCGGGCAGGGGCGGCCCCTCCCGGGCGCAGCGCGAAGGCGGGCGGGCGCGGGGCATGGTCCCGGTGCCGGCGGCGCGGCGCAGCACGGAGCGTAGCGGGCGCAGAGCGGTGGCATGCGGTGCGGAGACATGCGGCTCTGCCTGCGCGCTACCCCGCCGACATGGACCGCCGCCGCCGCCTGCTCCTGTTGCTGCCGCCGCCGCTACTGCTGCCGCTTCTGTTCTGCGCCGCTCTCGGCGCAGCCGGGCGTCTGAGCGCCCGCCCCGCCAACGAAGGTGAGCCGCGGCCCGGCCGGGTCTCGCTGGGGACGCGTGGGTGGGGAACGCGCTGAGCGCTCTGCCTTTCTTTTTTTTTTTTTTTTTTTTCCCTTTTCCTATTTATTTTCCTTTTAAAATTAAATCATTATATATTTTTTTAAATTCCACCCCCCCCGCACCGTTATAAGTGGTCCCAGGGTGAGGAGCTGCTGCCGCTCGGGACCGCAGGGCTCTTACTCTCTCGCGTTGTGCTCCGGCAGCGCGGCCCCGCTCACAGCCGCTCAGGGTCGGCCGCCGCCCGGTGCGATGCAGGCGGCCGGGAGGGGGAGGGGGACAGGGACGGGGACAACCTCCCCGCCCGACCCCGAGGAAACTTGGCGAGGGCAGGGCAACCTGTGTCGCACCGTGGCCCTTCGTCCGCGGGGCTGTGGGGAGGGCGGTGGCGGGGTGATCTGCAGCGCCCAGGGGTGATGTGGGGAGCAAGGGTGGCGGCGGGGAGGGGAAGGGGGCAGGGGACATTGGGGTCCCGCTGCGCCGGGGGGAGCAGAGCGCCCCAGTCCCCCGGCAGGTGCCCTGCGTCCCCAGAGCTGGCCGGTCGGGAATTGCTGCCGATCCCGCCGCCTCATTTCTAGCTTCGAATAGCTGGCTGACAGCGGAACGAGTCGCATTCGCTTGTTAGTTGATAAAAATAAGCTATAAAGACTAATGGGTAACCTCCTTCTCCCTCACTCCGGTGATAACTCAACTGTGATCTCTTTTTATAGGTGTAGGGGTGGTGGTTTCATTAGTCGTCCTCTGTTTCAAAACTTTTAATAGAAATACAAAATAGAAGCTTGCTTCCTCATGTAAATACCTGTTTCTGATTTCATAGTGTTTTCATACATTTATTTTTTAACGTGTTAAAATGGTGCGTGTGTGTATGTGAATGCATGTACATTTTCGGAAACAAAGCCTGAGTGTTTTATCTTCCTTTGCTAGGGTAATTTTTAAGATGATATTTGATGAAAACATGTTAGACGTCAGGGGAAAATAATGACCAGTGAATGAGGCTTGAAAAAATAATTAAAATACTTCTAAAAAAAAGCGATAAAATTGCTTTTCCTTATTAAAAAAAAAAAAAAGAAAGAAAAAGAGACCCTGCAGCTTTTGCTTGTACATGGAGGCAGTCGGCGTGCCCAGGATGTCCAGGTTAATTGTCATTGGGGCAAAACCTAGAGGCCAAAGGTTATTAAGAACTTCCAACATTGAACAACCCTGTAAAACTTGCACCTGCTTGAGTTAGAGTGTTTCTGTGGAGAAGCAGATTTCAAAGCTGTTAGATCAGTCATTTCTCCTATGCAAATAATGCTGATGTACTAATTGATATTCTGGGTGCTTTTGGGATAAGGCAGTGAGATAACGATTTTAAATGATTTCTGAAAGGAAAAGATAAGTATAATATATAACAAATAAGGAAAGATTAAAACTTTGGTAATCCTGGATAATCTTAAATCAGTTGGTTTTATTTCTGCGAAGGAAGTTATTGTACCATCATACAAGAGAGCAATTTATCGTCTGTTTACGTGCAAAACAAATTTACATAAAATATATACAGTGCTTTATAGCTTATTTAAAAGACTGTGCTTTTAGTAGTGGGTCACATTTAAGCCTCCAGATACATGCCTTTTTGTCAGTATTGTCATCTTTTAGAAATGGTTTTCAGAAAAGAAAACGAGCATTAGTAGGAGTTGCTGTTGTCTTATTATTAAAAGCTTTTTAGGAATGTATGTACTGTCCTACAGTCAGTGGAGCAGCTCTGCCTCCATGGCAGTGGTAGCAAGATACTGTCTGTAAACTGAAACTAATTAGGCAAAAAAAAAGAGTATTCTAATTTGAAAACAACAACAACAACAAAATCCACTTTTTGTTTCTTTGTTTAAAATTGCTGGCACTGAGAATTGAGAGAGGAGGAAAAAAGACCCCAAAAATTGGTGTCATCCAGAATGCGTGTTAGGCATACTTGCCCGAGTCAGCTTTCAGTAGATGCTGCTTCCATTCTCTCTTGTCTGATATGGGCAATAATATCAAAACAACAGTGTAAGGACAGTTACTGAACCTGCTTTTGCATACTTCCTTTTTTTTTGAAGTATGTATTTTGCTATTCCATGAAAAAAAACCCACCTCAGTAGTTTCTTTTAAAAATGAGAGAAGCTTTAAAGGATTCCCATACACACAGACATAGGAAAGCTCAGTATTCTTTTGTTTATTTATACCATATATATGCTGATCATATTAATTTAGAAATCTAAATTATGTTTTGCTGTTGCATTAATTTGTTTGATGAACAGTGATTAGCATGCAGCTTTAAATTTTGTCAGAAGATCATAAAAATATGATCCTTTTTTCAATAATCTTTTTCTCACCACTTCATCTCCCTGCTGTTGTTACCATAAATTTCCTTCCAGAACTACAGATAATATTTCTGCTTTTCTTTGTGGTATTTAGAAAAGTTTTCTTTTTCCACTACTGAGAATGAAAGTTACACTTTAGATATAGATTGTTAATATGGGCATATAGATAAAATTGTATACATTTTTTTCCCCCTTACACTTTATATTAAAGCTAATATTGAAATTCTCCTCATAAATTATTTTAATAAAGGAATTAATTTTTGATATGTTTATATGTCTTTGGCTAACTTCTGGCGGACATGGATGTTGTAGCAGGCATGTTGCAAGAATATGTTCAGAGCTACCAGTAATACATCCTAAAATTATTTTACTTGGAAGAATGATTTCTGGGTTTTTTTTAATACAACTTCAGTTAACATTTGCAGTTAATATTAATAATTATGACTGTATGAGTACTAATACTGCAAAGGATTGGGTAGGATGAAGGGAGGAAAGGATGGAAGAGGGGCTGAATGAAGGCAAGTTGTTGGCTTACATCACTTTGTGGTGTTAAATGCAGTCCTTTTCATTATTTTTCTTGCAGTGCTTCAATTCTCATCAATTTGCTTTGTCTCAGAGAAGTTTTGTGTAGTGTTTTTCTTGCTAAAACATGAATTTTTCCACGGAGCTTGTTTTTGAACTCTCTGCCATCCTCATCGCAAGCTGCATGCATTTTACCTACGTAATCACAGGAGCTCAGGAAGGTTCTCTAAAGTTCACATTTGTCTCTGTGCAGTGGTAAGGCATGTGCCATTTTCTCTAAGTCAGGAAAATGTCAGGAAGATTTAACATCTAACTTCTTCCAGTTTGAAGTCACAGACCAAACCTTGTAGGTACATAGACACCACATATTCTACTCTTCCATTCCGTTGGATATTTTCTGCTTAGGGAGAATTGTATTGTTTTGTTTTGTTTTAGAAGGATGCTTTTTTTTTTTTTTTCTGAATAATTCCTATGAATAATCCAAGAAATTGGATGTGCTATATTATTCTGTAATTTAATATTTTTTCCTTTGTCTTTCCTGTAACTATATTGCCTGCCTGAGGGTACCAGCAACCTTAATTTCACTGTTTTATAACCCACAACAGTTAACACTTGACCTAGGTCATTAACAGGATTATCAGCAAATTTGTTTAAGCTTTTACTGACAACCTGAATTGCTTCAATAATATTTTGACTGTGCAGACAGGAAACTTCTTGTAACCTCTCAATCTAGCATAAAATTAATTTCTTGCAAACACAGCTACCAAAAGATCAATACATTAAATCTGTTTACAGTACTTGGTTTCAAATAGTGTCTGTTTTGGTTTATAGCAAGAAGGTTCCAATCAGCCACTCTTTTCAGTCTGTATGGGATTTAGAGATGCAGTTTCATCTTTTATTCATTGATTACCATCTCAGAACTTTGTGTAACTGCGCGATTAAATGCACCATTTTATCTGGGCTGGTCTCTACACTTCGAGTTGCTAAAGACAACTTACTGTGCCTTTGTAGTCATGACAGCTCTTGGCATGGGTTCGAAAAATGCGGTGTTTGCCTGGGGGGCAAAATACCTGCCCGATTTTGGCATGTAATTTTGAGAAAAGCTGGCAGGACTGCAGCTTTTCTTCAGCACAATCAAAAGGGATTGCGTGGGGAAATGCTTTTTTACAAATCTCGCCTTTCTGTGTGTCAGGTATCATTAGGTCAGTATAAATCTTCATTTGTCATGACACAAATCCTGCTGGTGCCTCCAGCTCGCTCTTAAGTGTTTATCTGCAAAATATTTAGAAGTCAGTTTAGAAATCTTAATGGGATAACTTTTAAAATTTCATTTCAGAAAGCTTAAAATCATAGGGGTCTAGAGGGCTGCTTTTCATGCAGCTGTATCTTATTCAAAGCTTCTGTGTTTAATCCAAAGCTGTATGATTAGACAAATTATAAATGGGCTTTAAAACTCCCACCATTATGTTTTTAAAACCCTGTGCAACAGCAGAAATAAATTGGGTAAATTCCTCATTGTCTGACAACATTTTTTATAGCAGCCTGTAACACATGGAATAATTTATTTTCTGTTTGTTACTGAAGTTTGTCTTGACTTGCTGCTGATTTCAGTACGGTGTATCCAAATTAAAAATCACTACACTGGCTAGAGCAAACCTGAAGCAGATGTTTGAAGATGTACGAATTGGACACAGCAATTAATTCTTATTGCAGTTAATTTGGATACAACATATTTGCTATTCAGTGAAGCAGTCAGGGCACAGAAATGAGTTAGAACTCTTCTGTACTCTCAGCCTTAGAAAATTAGGCTTCAGAGCCACCACCAGAATGGAAAGGATTAAACAGATAATAGATACACAAAGTTTGACAGTTGTTTACATGAAATCTTTGCAAATCAGGAGTGCATTCTGATTGAACTTAAGTTTTTCATTCCCCCCTGTGAAAATAAACAAATTAGTTAGGTTTGTTGTTTAGTTTTGTTTTTTTTTTAATTTAATTTTATTTTATTATTTGCCACAGTTATAAATCGCTATTAGTGTACTTCAGGTTCTGTTTGAGAACTTGGAAGTTTTCCTCTAGGAGTGTATGTAAGGGCTCTTGTTCTTGTAATCCCCATTTGATGAAAGTTTAGAAATACTGTTGCAGTTGTTAATTTTCTTGTTTTCAGAGCTCTGGATTTTATCACCAGTGAGGGTCACTACAGAGCTGTTACTGAACACAACAGTACTGTTTTAGATTGTTATACAGAGCTTGAGTTAGTTCCATAAGGTATCTGTAATTAATGAAGGCATTGCTACTTTGTAGCTGCTGTTTGATTATTTTTTTTTGTGAAAAAAAAAAAAAAAGTTTTAGAGATACAGTTATGTCCATTCTTTTGTTACATTTCAGATCTCTCCTCAGTGGATTGGGCATTGAAAGACAGAAATTTTGATATCCTAAGGTGCAAAATTTGCTGGATTTATCCAGGGGTGCTAGTTAAAATTTCACAGGTGGGGCAGAGGGCTTTCACTAACCCACTGCCTTTCTAAAAGATAATTCCCATATCCAAAGAGTAGTTTTCCTGGGGTGTGATGTAGCAATGTTAAATTCTGTGGGATTTTTTTCAACTTTTCCTTTCTTATTAAAAAAAAAAAAATTTTTTATTTGTTGAAGCATTGTTGAATATACTTTTATGAGTAGGAAAATACTTGCCATAAGAATTTATCTAGTGAAACGGAATAATTTTTGTTTGCAAATTCTTGTTACTACTGTTAAGTGATCCATTTTGCTAAAATTCACTGCAGTGATGTACCCCTTCTTATTTCCATAAACAATCACAGTAGCTTTTTTAAAATATATATTTAAAATGTTCTATAAAGAACCACAGTTTATAAGAAAATAGTTTAATTCAGAAGATTAGATATGAACTCCGAGTGGTGTTAATTTCAGAAACATAATGTGGTAGCAGTGTACTGGGTTAGGATTGTATTCTCCACCAGTAGTTTTGTGCCGCTTAGTTTTTTTAGGTGTTTGATAAATCCCAGCACAAGTCCTTATTTTGCAGTGTAAATGTTCATTTTGCAGTGTGAAACTGATGTAAGATTAAAATTCAGTCCCCGGGACTGAAAATTCCTTTTCAATTTCTTTAGTGAATGGATGGAAGAAATAAAGATAGAGAAATAAAGATAATCCTGTCTCAAAGAAATCTTGGGGCTGTGACAAAAAGGTTCCAGTCTGTGAGAATGATGGGTAGCCTGAATGAAACACCAGCATGTACTGCCATAAATTTGCAGGGATGTTATTAAACTAAACACACTGTAAGCAGAAATGTTAGTGCCACGCTCCTTTTTTTTAAATTTTTTAATTTTGTTTTTATGAAACTAGTGACTCCTGCAGACGTCCTGTGTCCTGCGTCAGGCAAAATACGGAGGAAAATCCCATTAACCTGCTGGAAAAATAGTGATGGAAAAAGAATAGCAGACCAAATGAAGAGTGGTTGAAACTTGCTAGCAATTAAGTGAACAGTAGGATGAACATTAAGGTTCAGTCAGGGCAGTTTAGGGTAATAAGGTGGGGGATTTTTGAGATTGTTTCTCATACTAATTTCATATCTATATTTACATGGAAAAGTTTACATTTCATTCACCTTTTTGTTGTTTTGTTTGCTTGTGTTAAAATAATAATTATAAAAACCTGCTAAACCATAGCTATCTCCCAAAAGAGGACACTAATTAAAATCTAAAAATTTAAAATTGGTAAGAAGACGATTGTAGGAAATCTAAACTAATGAGTTGCCATTGAAATAAGTAACAATTAAAACACAAAAATATGTTTTGGTGGAGGCTTTCCACAAACTTTGTGCAGTAACAGATAACTAGGAGTGACATTGGTTCTTGACTTAATTGTTGAGAGGCTAAAAGGCAGCTAGAGGGTTTCTGCTTTAGTAAATTTTCTTGATAGATCTCTTTTGAGAGAGAAGGATTAAAGGAAGAGAATGGATAGGCAGAAATGAAGTGAAAGTTTGACCCGATTCTTAGAAAAATCATACCAAAATCCAAATTTCTCCAGTTAATGTCAGTGTTAAGAAACCAGAATTCAGTGCTGAGAATGATCTGAACATGGAGCAGAACACAAATTAAGACATTCCTTGCCTCCCTGGAAGTCTAAGCTTTGTTTACATTAGAAAGCTCCATGGCTATGATTTACCAGTTTCAGCAAAGGCTGCAGTTAAGACAGGGTAGAGGCATTTCTAACGTTCTATGGAATCTTGCTGTAACAGTGTTTTTATTTTAAGAAACAAAAAACAAACCTCAACACAAACAGCCCACCAACCAAACCAAACCAACAACAAAGCCCCCAACCAAACCAACCAACAGAAAAAACACCCCCCCCCCACCCCACCCACCCCCAAAAAAAGTGGTGAAATGATGACTGTCCAACCTTAATATTCATGCCCAGCTGTGGAGAATAGCCACTTAAGGCATTTATATTGAAGTGGATTTGGAGATGGTAAGGGCCTTACCCTGCAAAAACTTTTTTCCTTGTACTGTTTCCCTTGGAGAGCAAATGCCTCAGCAATGGCTGAGAGCTCAGTGTTCCCGGAGAATGTGGCGACAGGTATGGAAGTTGTACAGCAATGACCCAAACCATCTAGAAAGAACCCAATTTAGGGAAACCTCATAAATCTCTTTTGTTCCTAGCATGCCCATCCACACTGTCTCATAGCCTTTTATGTCTGTGCTTTTTTTTCTGTCTCTTCCTTCCCATAAATCAACATTCAGCCATTAAGAGCAGAAGGTAAAGATAATCTTTTCTTCCTCAGTGTTTGGGAAAACCTCCTATCTACTCTTTCTTACTAAATCCTTTTTACTAGAAGGGGATACTTTAATCCAGAAAAAAAAAAAAACCAACAGAACACATGGGGAAACAAACAAAACAAAAATGAATGGCCTTGCTTTTATCCATAGTTAGCTGATTGAGTTGATCTTGAGAGCTGGATTAAAGCTGGGCAGACGGTGTTCAAGGAATTGAAGCAGAAGTTGTTCATGCTAAAGAAAGCAGTTCTGGAGAAGAGGCGTGAGGAACATTTTTAGCTTGTGGAACATAATGGAAACTAGATCCATTTGTGGGAAGGTAATGGAAGTAGAGGAATAAGTAGAAGACAAGAAGGGACTGAAAAAGTGTCATTTGTGTAGATGGGAATAGAACAGTCATATAGGCATTTACCTTTTTAATAAATATTTGTATTTCTCACATATGGAAATAGTGAAAAAAGATGTTAGCAGGGTTTGGGTTGCAAAAGCAGCAAATGAAGTCAGGGGCAGTTCCATTTTTCAAATGGATAGCTTAGCACACATGTTCTGCATTAATTACCTCCATAAATTCTGTTAACCTGGCAAACAATGAAAATATCATGTTGGTGACATCACTGTATTGGAAAATAAACCTGGTTTTAGCATCTTGATTTTCTCAACATGACATTTGAGGGGGTTTCTTATGCTATTGGCATTTTACTCCCCCAGTTTACACCAAGACGTTTAGTCATTTGTTCTGTGGGTTTATTTTGTCTGTGGAGTAGCTGTGTAAGGATCCAAGCATTTAATGGTCCATACAAGATGTAGTCCTTAGAAGTAGAGAAGTGACAAAACTGTCAGGGCACACCTGAGTAGGTGGCTTTCCAAATGTAGTACTTCAGGATTCACAGATATTTTTTTTCCAAGTCTGTGTGTTTAAACTTAAAAACCCGAACAAAACACAACCACACCTAACACAACTATATTCACTTTTAAGGGTTTCTCCAGTACAATCTGTGGGAAGTTAGGAACTTAGTTAGGGGGTGCTCTGTGTGCCCTGGTATTTTTTTTTTCTGTGACACTTTTTGGTGTCTAGAATCTGAGCATGTCATAACGAGGTTTTGAGTTCTCAATTTATTGTAAATGAGCATAGACACGATGGTGCCATTTATTTATTTATTCATCTTTCTTAAATTGATATAAGCCTTCCTAAGAGGGACCTTGGGAGACCCCAAATCTATCAGATCTTGAGAGCTCAATTTTGTAAAACTAATGAACACTGAATGTTACTTTTTTTCCCAAGGGAGGAGAAATATGGAAGAAAGAATTCTTAGTTGTGCAGTGTGCTTAATACCATTTGTAAAGTGCTTTAGAGCTCATTAAATGTACTTGAGAAACCTTTGCTGTTGAGTTTTGGCTAGACATAGGTATATGGTGTCACTTTATGTGCCTCAGGATTAGGGCCCCCAATGGGACTGAGAAATACCACAAGAGAGCCACTGGGGTTCTCTCTGTTCTGGGGCTGTTGAAAGGCATGGGGTGGCTGGGTGTATGTAACTGAATTTCATCCTTAGTTTCTAGGGTTGGTTGTTTTTTTTTGTTTCTGGTTTGTTTTGTTTTGTTTTCCTGAGAAAGGTGAGCTTGGATTTTGCACTTTAAAGCCCCTTTTAATCCAGTGGCCCTCATTTTGCATTTACATGTTTAACATGGTGCTTCACTAGTGTCAGATTTAATGCTGTAGTAGTAGGGTCGAATGAGATTTGCAGGATTTGTATTTGAATGTGAGTTCAGCTGAACTCACTGAATCAGGTGAATGAGGTATCTAACTGTTTATGCCTTTAGCAGGAGGTACTGAAGGAGGACCAATTGGAACTGAGGTTAAAAAAAACCCCAAGCAAACAAAGAAGTGAAAGCAACACAGTAATTTGGAACCCATTAGGTTAATCCATTTTTAATTTTTATATCCTTGTCTTAATGAAAGAACTGGCATATATCGACTTACAGGAAATGGTCTAATAAAACTGAAACCTTATTAGGCCCCTTTGATAAACATTGCATTCCAGCCCACTAGTCATATGTTTTTGCATACTTGGAAATAGAGCTTTACGCTACTTTAGCAATATCAAGAGAAGTGTCATGTTTCAAACTAATAAAAAAGAAATAAAATCTGTTTTGTCCATGTTTGTTCGTGAGAATAGATGGGCAGTTGTCCACATTACGCAGACAGGTATTCCGAGAAAAAGCAGTGTAAAGTTTTGTCATCTCACTCCTAGAGGAGAGCTGCTAGGTCATATGTTCTCATCAGTGTAGGAACAGCTTGGCTTTGTTTTCTCTTTCCAATAGTCAGAATGGCTTCTGCAAGATGCTAACGTAGGGGTTTGAGTGTGCCTGAACCTGTAGAGACTCGATACAGATTGATGAGGGTAAGATGAAAGCTTTATGTCTGCTGCCTTGCCTTAGTTTTTGGTTGGAGTCCCTCCACAATAGCATGGGGTTGGAACAGAGAATTTCTGTGTTACCTGAACATTCCCAAGATTTCTATCAAAGAAACGTTTGCTTATTTTCAGTGCCATTTGGAAATCATTTCCAGTTTTGTCTACTAAGTATAATTCTGCAGCTTTGCTCTCTGAAACCTCTTATGTGAGAGTTTTCTTTTTTGGACCTGCCTGTTGTTGTCCTGTTCAGGAGATTTAGTGTAGTGTTGTCCTTTTTCCTCACATAGGAATATCACCACTCAAAGGCTCCATACTTAGCAAAAGGAGGAAGACTGTGAGACAGCTACTACTTGGAGTTGAGTGCAGGTGGTGAGCACGCATGGCTGCGCTGAAGCACACACAGAGCTATGGCTGCCCACTAGGAGCCACCATGAAGGACTGCTGCTGATCTCCAGCACTACTGTGAATTTCATGCCATGTGTAGCAAGAAGGGAGAGGGCTGCTATGTGCTTGTAGAGTATCCCTCATTGACTCTGGTTTTGTAGTTTATGATTCACGCTTTTATTTATAGGCATTCTTGCATTGCTTATCACTGTCCCCTGTTCCCTTCTTCATGACAGCCTTTTGAGGGAAAATTGCAATAAGGTTCCTGCTTTGACTGATTCAGTATTCAGCTGTAGAAAAAAACGGAGGTATCAATCTGGCCTCAGATGCTCTTGGAGAGTGTTTTTGATGAGAAGAGTAAATAAACTCTTCCTCTTCAAAAGCTGAGAGCATCTGCCATAAAAATAGAATTTTCCAAATAATCCAAATTGATAGAGGAACCTTATAATGATCTATAGAAGCAATAATCTATAGGGTAACGTGACACTTATTAGTAGTCTTCTGTCTTTTAATCTGAGATTTGTAATACAATCTCTTAATTTTTGAAATACTTATTTATATAACTTTTAAATTAAAATAATGGAGATTTGGGCTATCCAGTCCTGTTTTGTGAAGATTCCTGTGTTCAGTATTGGAACAACAGTTTTTTAATTCATTTTGGTTTTCCTCTGTTTGTTCATCTCTTCCTTCCACCCTGGTGGAGTTCTTCAGTCAGCAATTTAACCACAGATTGAACATGACTGTTTCCAAATTTGGAATGTTCTGCACAAAATCATATTTGTGTTGTACAGTATAATGGCACAGGCAAGAAGGCTTGAAAGTGCAGACCTCACAGCATTGTGTCTCTCAAAGGACTGTAGTCTGGCTTTGAGCTGTAGCAGAAATCTCACTGAGAAAACTACCATTTGGAAAAGATTTGTGTAGTAAATGTGCAGACTGTGTTGGCGCTTGGCTGGGCAGGCGTTACAAAGTAATGCAGATTGGCTGGTTTTAGGAGGCTTTTCTCTGTAACTTAGTGTCCCTTTGCTTCCTAGGGTGTCCCAGCCTGGAGGGAGACAAAGCTGTACTAGCAGAGCTAGTAGATGGGGACCTAGGAGATTTATCTTGCGCTAGTGTCAGTTTCTCTGAGCAATAGTAACATCCTCACTACAACATTTGAGGAGAAATGCAAGACCATAAAATCACTGGAGACTTGGCTTTTGCAAACGGACAAGCAAAAAACAGGCATCACTGTTGGACACCCTTCCATGAAGGCATTATTTCCTTGGTTAGCATTGCTTCATGGAGTGCTTGCTTATCTACTGATTTTATTGATTCATTTGTTTGCTCGGTTTTCCTTCCCAAAGATTTCTGGGTGTACCTTAACAAATGTCAGTGTAACTTCAGCAACATCAGCACTTTAGCTGATTCTAGTTGTCAATTATGGTGGATGCACCAAGGTGTGACTTTGGCCTTGCCTAGGCCCAGCCTGACAGACCACAGATGTTGCTTCTAGCCTCATAATAAACCAAAGACCCACAGTTGATCTGCTGCAGCATTTACTTTGTTTTGGCCACTGCTGGAGGAACAGAGACTTGAGCAAACTCAGATATGTACCCATAGGTGGATGTAAAACCTGGTGCAAGTGTCCTTTGCTTGGGAAAAGGCCACCCTTCTAAAATTGTATGTCAGGGTTTGTGCTGACTCCGCTCTGTCCCACCCCAAAACCAAGCTCTGTCTGACATCCTGCCACAAAGTATTTTTTTGCTGCTCAGGATTATATGACATGTTTCAATTACGGGCATTCACGATTTTATTTTTTTTTCTGGTTGCATAGCAAATTTAATTTTCCCCATTTGTTGGCATTTTTTTTTTCTAATAACTAACTAGCGTATTTCTAAACTCACAGCTTGATGCTGAACAGAAAAAGACAAAACAGTGTTAGTTTCTTGCTCTTTGGAGTTTTATTAGCTTCGAATAGGAAATGTTAATTAGTTGAAGAAAAAATATTGTCTATATTTTACCTTATTGTCTATTGCTCTGTATTTTCTTCGTAAGTAATCTGATTTGGAAATGCTTCCTAGTGGTGAAGCTGTTTGAAGGTTCTTTTGATATTTCAATTCTCCTCCTAGCAGAATTTCCTTCCCATTTAGGCAGTGAGGGGATCTCAGGGTAGTTCTACCTGGCACAACATTTTTTTTTGTTTTTTACTGGGGAGGTGGTATTTATACTGTGTTCAGTGTTCATTGCAGCAGTTGTTAGTCCATGTGTTTCTGGAAATGTGCTGAAAACTGTGTTCAGGTAGCTTGCTAGTTTCCCAGTTCTTTTACTGATACTCCTCCTGTTGAAACCTGCTGTTCTTGAGCCTCGTGGCAGGCCCTTTGCCATTGCTCTCAAACTAGAAGCAGTTGCTGGTAGTGGGAGCAGGTCTAGGTATCAGATTTCACCCAAGACTTCATTAATCTTCTGCTTGATGCTACAAAAAGGAGATCAAGTGAGCTTTGCATTTCGTGTCCACATCCTGCTCCGGTTGTTGAGAGTTTCATCTTTACTTCCTGGGCAGGACTGCGTATTGAGGGAACTAATAATGCTTTCTCTTGAAGCTGTGAATGGGGAAGGCTAGAAGAATCAGGGAGGAGAGAACTTCTAAAAAGAGAACATGTTTTTAATTGGCATTTTGCTGATATGCTGCCACTTAGCAGAAATAACTACAGCGTACAATACGGTGAGCAAGGTGGCTGTTCCAAAGGATCACGTCACTGATTTTTCAGGGCCAGTATGTGTAGCACTGTGGTATTTTAATACCAGTAAATCTTGCCTCGTACGTAACTCTGAAGTGAGTTAATTATGTGATGGGAACTAATGCAGGACACTGAGATTATTAAACAGCACTTCATTTATTTAAAGTTGTTTTATGAGAACTCCTCTGTGTCTCTTTAGCATAACCAATCATCCTTTTCAAGGCATTCTGTAGGAAATTATCATCTATCTCATGTTCAGGTAGTTTAAGAGTTACCTTTAGTAACTGGCTGGTCAGCCTCAAGAGACTTCTGTAAGAGCTAGCTGAATGATACACAGTTTTACAGGAGAAGGAGATACAAGATACAAGGAGAGCAAATGAGTTTTGTGAGAAGCATGTAAGCTTCACAGACTTGAAAGCTTGATTCTCTCATGTGGCCTGACTCGTGAAACTACCTCTTCACTTTCTTGTAGAAAACATTAATAGGAGGGAAAAAGAGTTATTAGTTCTATTTTTGGGACATAATATGCCAACCCTTCATCTTCTTCTGTTCCCCTGTATTCTATTTAAGAACACAAGAGTTGTGAGTAGCCAGCCTCTGAAGTTAGGACCCTATCTGACTTGAAGTTAGGATTTGTTGGGCAGCCGTGCTCTTCACTGCAACAGTTACACTAGAGTACCTGGCTGCTACACTTGTGAGGAAAGAAAATGTGTTGCCACACAAAGTAGCTTGTCCTTCCTTTTTTTTTTTTTTTTCCTTTTTTATCCTTTCTTAAGTTGTACGGATCACTTCACGTTAGTATGACTAGAGTCTTTCATTCACCCTCAGTAAGTTTGCCGACGACACCAAGCTGTGTGGGGCCGTGGACTCACTGGAGGGAAGAGATGCCATCCAGAGGGACCTTGGTAGCTTTGAGAAATGGGCCAGTGCAAACTGCATGGGCTTCAACAAGTCAAAATGCAAGGTCCTTCAC